>MDKJ01065727.1:0-25100 GCA_005239525.1 Nicotiana knightiana
TTTCATAGAATCTTAGTATAAAATAGTTGCATCCTCGATTTTATTTTGGCTTGATTAGATAACAATTAGAGTGATTTAGCAAGTAGTTTACACAAGTCATTGTGGGTTCGACATTCGATTTAACATTATATTACTTGTTATGATCACGTATACTTGCGTGGGCGTTTACAACCAACAGCTGCTGGGGCATTGGTCAGCCCAAATGACATGACAAGAAACTCATAGTGACCATATCTTGTCCTGAAGGCAGTCTTCGGGAAGTTCGACTCCCGAATCTTTAACTGATGATAGCCATATCGCAAGTCAATGTTGGAGAATAATCTGGAATCCCATAGCTGGTCGAATAAATCATCAATGTGAGGCAAAAGGATACCTCTTCTTCACTGTAACCTTGTTCAGCTGCCGATAATCGATACACATACGCATAGAGCCATCCTTTTTCTTCACAAACAGCACTGGAGCACCCCAAGGTGATACACTGGGCCTGATGAAGCCCTTATCAAGCAACTCCTGTAATTTCTCCTTCTATTCCTTAAACTCTGGAGGAGCCATACGGTAAGGAGGAATAGAAATGGGTTGGGTGCCCGGCAACAAATCAATGCCGAAATCAATATCTCTGTTGGGCGGCATACCTAGAAGATCAGCTGGGAATACATCAGGAAAGTCCCTCACAAATGGAACTGACTCAACTGGAGGGGTATCAACATTGAAATCTCTCACATAGGTCAAATACACATCACACCCCTTCTCAACCATCCGCTGAGCCTTAAGAAATGAAATGACCCTGAGGGGAGTATACTCTAAGGTACATCTCCACTCTAACCTCGGCAAGCCTGGCATAGCCAGCGTCATGGTCTTAGCGTGACAATAAAGAATAGCATAATGGGCCAACAACCAGTTCATGCCCAAGATAACATCGAAATCTACCATGCTGAGTTAAACAAATCAGCCCTGGTCTCAAAACCACCAAGAGTAATCAAACACGACCGATATACGCGGTCCACAAATAGAGAGTCTCCCACAGGAGTAGATACATAAACAGGGGAACTCAAAGAATCCCGAGATATCCCCAAATGTGGAGCAAAATAAGAGGACACATATGAATACGTGGAGCCTGGGTCAAATAATACTGATGCATCCCTATGGCAGATAGGGACAATACCTGTGATGACTGAGTTTGAAGCAACAACCTCGGAACAGGCTGGAAGGGCATAGTATCTGGTCTGGCCTCCCTCTCTAGGGCGACCTCTATCTCCCCGACCTCTACCTCGAGCTGACTGAGGAGGTGGAGTGGCAGCTGGGGATGGAAGAATAGCCGGAGGACCCGGCGGAGCATGTGGAGGGTGATAAGACTGTGGAGGTGCACCCCTTCTGGCCCTGGGGAAATCCCTAATCATGTTAGTGTCACCACACTCAAAACAACCCCTCGGAGGACACTGCGACTGAGACTGAATAGGAGCTGGCCTGTAATAGCACCTCGAACTGGAGGAATACTGGCTACTTGCAGTGCATAATAGGACTCCTGAGGTCTAGGAGGAGCTGGAATACCGCTGGCTGCTGGAAGGGATGAATGGACAGGGCGACCCACAAAACCTCTACCATAGCGTGCTGCTGGTGCACGAGCTCCTGAAAAATAGCCAGTCTCTCGAGATCTCTTGGCCTCTCTCTCCTCTCGGTCCCAGGAAAACATGCCCTCTACTCTCCTGGAAATACTCACTGCCTGCTAATAAGTGATATCCATCTCCAACTCTCTGGCCATACTGGTCCGAATATTAGGCTGAAGTCCCTCAATGAAGCAGCGAACCCGCTCTCTGACTGTGGCAACCAGGGCTGGTGCATGCCGAGCTAACTCACTGAAACGGACTGCATACTCTGACACAGTCATAGTACCCTGGCGCAACTGCTCGAACTCCGCGCGCCAAGTATCCCTGAGGGTCTGAGGGACATACTCTTGCAGAAACATCTCTTAAAACTGAGTCCAAGTGAGTGAGACTGCCTCGTCCGGACTACTCAGCTCATAGGCCCGCCACCACTGATATGCCGCTCCCCTCAGCTGGAAAGCGGTGAAAGAAACACCACTGGTCTCCACAATGCCCATAGTGCAGAGAATACGATGATGCTCCTCAAGAAACCCCAGAGCGTCATCTGAAGCTATTCCACTGAAAATAGGTGGGTGGTACTTCTTGTACCTCTCAAGTCTGAGATGCTCTGCCTCAGAAGCAGCTACCCTGGTCCCATGTTGTACCGGAGGGGCATAGGGATATACTCCGGGGCCTGATCAACCTGGCCCCTCTACTTAGGAGTGGGGGCTGCGGAAGTCTGTGCCCCTCCCACGGCCTGAGATGTAGCGGGAGCTATCGGAAGTAGTCCAGCCTGAGCTAGAGTGCTGAACATGCTCATGAACTGAGCTAAAGTCTCCTGTAAGGCTGGAGCAGCAATGGGGACCTCCTGTGCTGGCTCTCCAGCTGGGGATGCTATAGGTTCCTCTATTGTTGCTCTCGCCGGTGCTCGAGATGCACCGCGTGGTCGTCCTACCCCAACCCCTGCGTCTGGCGGCTCTAGCAAGGGGCTCGGATGCTTGGTCGTCGGTCCTCCCAGTAACGGTCCATATCATCTTTGGGAAAGAATAGAATAGAATTTTAGAATTTTTGATGTCAATAACTCGCACGACAAGGAAATCAAAGAAATATGATTGTTCTTAACAGTTACATAGCCTCCCGAAGATAGATACAAACGTCTCCGTACCGATATGTGAGACCCTAATAAACCGACTTGTGACTCCTATGAACCTAGACGCTCTGATACCAACTGGTCACGACCTGATTTACCCTCCGAAGGTGTCGTGACGGCACCCAGTCTCTACGACTAGGTAAGCCTACTATAATGGGGAAAAATTGAAATAAAATGCAAACAATAAAGGGGATAAGGGCAATTGACATAAGTAACATACTGGCCGCTCGACTCATACAAAATATAACTTCCCAAAACCCGGAATATCACAGATAGTCACAAGCTTCTAACACTACTGTAGCTCTAACAAAAACTGGAGAAAAAGTACATAAGAACGTCTCTACAAGATAGAATAGAAGGAGACTCGGAGGATTCTGCAGACGCGGCAGAAATACCTTGCAGTCTCTTGGAATCAGCAGCAGCGACTAACCACGAGGCTGATAGCTCGTACCTGGATCTGCACATGAAAACATGTGCAGGAAAGGGCATAAGTACACCACATGTGGTACCCAATAAGTGCCAAGCCTAACCCCGGTCAAGTAGTGACGAGGTCAGGTTAAGTCTCTATTGGATTTCTAAATAAGTCAGTTTAAAACAGTACAAAAGATATGTAATGTTTACGGTAAACAGTTTAAGAAAAACAATATAAGTTTACAGTAAAGAAAATCCTCAACTCAACACAATATATCACAAAGTGGAATCTCCCGGGATACCGTCCCGTAGTTCCAAATGATTATGCAGTACAGGGGGATCTCCCGGAATACGTCCGTAGTCCCAAAATAAATATACAGTACAGGGGGATCTCCCGGAATACGTCCGTAGTCCCAAAGTAAATATGTAGTACAAAGGGATCTCCCGGAATACGTCCGTAGTCCCAAAGTAAATATGCAGTACAGGGGGATCTTCCGGAATACGTCTGTAGTCCCAATTTTAATATGAAATGCGAATGAATGCCGGATAAAGTTTATTTAAACAGTTCAGGAGAAAAGTCACAGACAAGACAAATGATAGGACTAACTAAACATGGTGCACAAAGTATCAAATAGGGAATTCAGGTAAAACAGGTAGACATGCTCCTTCCTAATCTAAACTACACAATTAGCACATTAACAGTGAAATAAGAGTGAAATGATTTATGAGATGGAAGGAAAAATGGAATTTTTGCAACAATGGCCCGTGCACGTACTCGTCACCTCACGTACACGGTTCCCATTCAACAAATAGTATCAAAACAACCTAAGGGGAAGTCCCCAACACAGAGTTAGGCAAGCCACTTACCTCGACTGCTCTACTCAACTCAAAACCACGCTCTTGCCACGAGTACCCGACTCCGAATGGCCCAAATCTATTCAATTTAATTGCATAATGTAAATATCATTGTAAGAAATCGATCTAGCTAATTAGTTCAAGGCTAATACGCGAAATTAGGAAAATAGCCCAAAAAAAGTCCCTCGGGCCCACGTCTCGGAATCTAGCAAAAGTTACAAATTTAGAACACACATTCACTCACGAACTCACTAGAACAAGAATCATCGAAAACCGACGTCAAAATCTCATTAAATTCTCAGATTACTATTTTGGGGAACCTTTCTCCCATTTTCATGATTTTTCACCCAAATTCATTGATTAGATTGAAGAAATTTCTATGGATTAATGATATACCAGTGAAATAAGGTTAGGAATCGTTACCTATGAATCTTCTCCTCACAACCCACTCAAAATCGTCAAATCCCGAGCTCCAAATCGTTTTAGAAAATATGAATTTCAAACTCTCGGATTTTGTATAAACATCCCAGCAATTCCGCACATGCGACTCATTGGACCGCACCTGCGGAAAACACATCGCAGGTGTGAAAACTCACTAAATGAACCGGGGCCGCACCTGTGATCACTGGGCTGCATCTGCGGGCTCCGCTCTTGCGGAACCCTGTCCGCACCTGCGAGCCTGGCTGCCACTAACCAAAACCGCACCTGCGGCGCCCTCCACCGCACCTGCGGCTCCCCATCCGCAGGTGCAAAACACTAGAACCAGCAATGCTTCAGCTGGTTTTCTAAGTCCAAAATCATCTCGTTGAGCATCCGAAACATCCCCGAGGCCCCCCGAGACCTCAACCAAACTTACCCACCATTCCTAATACCTTATCCCAACTTAATCAAGCCTTCAAACCACATCACATAACATCAAAATCGTCAATTATGCATGGATTCAAGCCTAAGAACTTATGAAATTTCTAAAATCTACAACCGATGCCGAAACACGTCAAAACTAGTCCGAATGACCTCAAATTTTACACACGGGTCATAAATGACATTACGGACCTACATTCACTCTCGGAATTCCATTCCGATCCCGATATAAAAATTTCACCTATCGGGCGAAATCGAAAAAATTTAACCTTCGCCAATTGAAGCCTAAATCTACGACAGCCCTCGAAAACACAGTCCGGACATGCTCCTGGCACCGAAATCACCAACAGAGCTAACGGAGTTGACGGAATTCTATTTCGGATCCGTCTTCACACAGTTCCAACTACGGTCCGATTTCTAAAGCTTAAACTCATATATAGGGACTATGTGTCCAAAAACTCTCTGAATTTCACAATTAATCATTCCGACAAGTCCCATAAGCAGATATAAAAGTGGGGAAAATAGTTATTAGGGGATCGGGGCACTAACTCTCAAAACGGCCGACCGGGTCGTTACACCATGCATATTTACTTTTGGGACTACGAGGGGGTACCTCAAGAGATCCCCTTGCATATTTACTTTTGGGACTATTAGGCGGTACGTCGGGATCCCTTGTTGAGTATTTACTTTCGGGACTACGAGACGGTATCTCGGGAGCGCCCCTGTTATTTATCTCTACGTGTTGTGTTGTTACTTTTCTGTAAATTCTCAGTCTTTCATCATATTGTTATATCTGTTGTCTTATTATTATACCCCAGTAGGGCCCTGACCTGACCTCCTCACTACTCTACCGAGGCTAGGCTTGATACTTACTGGTTACCGTTGTGGTGTACTCATGCTACTATTCTGTACATGTTTTATGTGCAGACCCAGGTACCTCTTACCAGCCCCGCTATTAGTTGAGCATACTTGCTGCTGCTTCGAATACTTCAAGGTATATTTGTCAGTGTCCGCAGACCTTAGTCCCTATCTATCTCCTTTATTTTGTTCTTCTTTATTTTCCTAGATATGGATGTATAAAGACACTTAGAACCATTTCTTAGAGCTTGTGAATCATGACTACCCGATTTTGGGAATTGTGTATACTCGAGTGTTGGTTTACTTGTACATGCCGAGCGATATTTTTCAGTTATATAGTTATCTGTTGAAGTTTAGTTGTTAAATTCTGCTTTTATTTCAATTATTTCGCAATTGCTAGGCTTACCTAGTCGTAGAGACTAGGTGCCGTCACGACGTCTTACGGAGGGGGTATTTGGGTCGTGACATTTCTAATATTAACCCATACACTATAAAATTGAAATATGTTTCTATTGGACTTGAGTGAAAACCTTCCGGACGAACTTTAGATCAAAGCTGATCATGCAATTTTTTTAATTCCTTTAGAACTTTGGATTGTCGAGTCTAAAGTTACCTGTGACCTTGGATGAATCCTCTCGCTTATGAAGCGGGAAGTTATAATATATAAAGGTTTCAAAACATGGGAGAATATATATTAGCAGCCTAAATTTTTTAATTTTAACTTTCATTCTCTTCTTTTTCAGCTAAAAAAAAAATTATCCTAACGCAGACAAGGTAAGAAACTATTTCGTTCGTCTCATTTTTGTAATACACTTTCCTTTTTAGTTTGTCCCAAAAGGAATGACACCTTTTTATTTTTAGAAATAATTTTATATTTAAATATTTTTTTACCTTTAATGATATGATTTATAGCCATAAAAATATCTATGACATGTTTTAGATCACAAGTTTTAAAATTATCTTTCTTTAATTCAGTGTTCAATCAAGCACCTTCACCTAAAAGGAATGGAGAAAGTGTTAGCTATTTAAACTGTAGTTGTATATCATTTTTAAAATATATATAAATTAATTACCTAAAACGACATGTTTAACTTCTGTACAGTGTAAAAGAAGCAAAAGTATGAAATACCTAAGGTGCTAAAGTCAATAGTGGAGCTAATTATTTTGGGAAACCCTATTTCAAGGTTATGTTACTATTTTAAGGATAGGCATATGTTATTTGTTAATTAAGAACTCCTTTGTTGCACTTAAATCTTTTCTCTTTGCGCCCCTAAAACCCACACTCAAGTCCACACAAATTGCTTCTTCTTAGCACTTATGACTTAGTCTCCCCAACCACGTTATGGTGTTGGATATCTGTTGCTCTACATGACAAAGTTGTAACAAAGTTTAAATGTAAAACCTTTGATTGTTATTCAAAAAGTCCAACAATGTGGCTTTGTGTTCACGCGCTTTGTAGTAACATATGTATACATATATAAATTGGATCCTGAAAGCCAATTCTGATTGGTCAAAAAATGAATATCAATGTATTAAACATGAGTTTAGCCAATTTATCGTGAATGATAAAGGAGATAAAGAAATGTGAGTTGCAAGAAATTGGAAATTTCAATTCTATGTTGAACCTCAACCTTATCCATGAAGAGGAACTAGGGTTTGGAGGCAAAATTGGTGTAGTTAATGTTTAACTATAACCATAAATCAGATCCACGAGATGAGAAATTCAGTTCTGTTGTCTTGATTTATCCACCAGAAAATTTGTTGAATTTCTGTAAATTGCATTTGAGGAAATCTACCAACAATAGACTCATTTCTGCTGCTAAACAAAAGCAAATGATTGTTCTATAACTTGTACCTTCTGGTTTATGCAAAGTACTAATAAGAGAGTCCTCTCACTACCAATCAGCAGACATCATTTGCCTAGGTCTTAACTCAAACTCCACTTGAATAGTATGGAAAGCAAAAGAACATATATATCAAAAGTACTAGTACAAAATGGAGAGGAGATGCCAGAGCAAAATGGCATATGAATATATGTGGTTAGCTCAGTCATTCACAAACATGTCATTAAGCAACAATCCACTAATATTGTGATGATAACTTCTAATACAATCAAAGAATATATGCTGTCAAATGATGACCAAGGAGCAACTAGTATCACTGTAATCTAAACCATAAATTCCACTATTTTACAAGACTGTCTGGCACCCAATCTCATTGAATCCCCGATACAGAATCAATTTCATCTCTTGCTTTCTTGTATAGTTCAAGCCTCTTAGCACATTGCACTCTTTTCTCCATCAAAGCTGGGTCTTCATCTAACAGTTCTGCAAGTGCCTTGGCCTGTAAATTTCCCGAAAATTATTAGCACTACCTTTGGCACATTAAAAGGATGATCAAAATAAAAGTTGTATCTGACTCCCCCTAAGAATTGTAACTAGTTCAGATTGGAAAATATGAATGGGATAAAAGAACTTGTTTTATTGATTGCAGATACAAGACTTTTCGATAAGTAAATGTTGCATCCGTTATCACTTGAACAGACTGAACTCTAATATTACCCCGCCTAGCTTCTTATTCTGCAGAAGATTTACTTTTAATTTTTAACACCTATAACTCAGATAGAGAAGAAAAAGAAGAATCAAGAACGTCAAGAATTTCAAGTTGGCAATTACTATGATATTCTTGACCCACATGTCAGTCATTGATTTTTTAGTTCGAAGCACAAAGCTACGAACAGTATCTTTAATCTTCAGACAACAGAGCAATAATTTACGTCAACACTTGCATCAACCATTCTAAAGCTACTCGTGTTAGTGCATGCAGCACATTAAACGACTAATTTTTACTATATTGCATATTCAAATTAAGCTAAACAAATGTAAAAGAGTTTCATCCGAAAGAACATAAACCAGACTTTTAAGTATCATGTATCAAAATTACGCCAAACATAAATAACAATCAGAGGCGAAGAAACTACCTCTTTCTTCCCAATTTGAATGTAGAAGTGATTTAGTAGAGATTGTTTGGCCTCCTTGACTTGGCAACAAACCACTGCCTTAGGGATAGTGTTCCTCAGCGTATCGGTCACCATATTTACATAAGATGATACATTCGAACCAATCCTCCTAAAGTGACCCTCTGCATACCGGTCTACAGCAGGAGTAGCTGCTAGATTTCCCCCTTTAGTAGTTGCTGGATTCCCCCCTTTCTCCACTTCCTGAGGAAGTTTTCTGAAGAAATCCACTGTCAGATAAGAGGATTCCATGTCCACCAGTCTTAAGACAGTCTTTCTACCGTCATCACGAAATTTTTCCAAGGCTTCATACGAGGCTACAGCTATTGCAGATTGCAGACTGGGAAACCGCTTCAACTCCTGCTCCATCAGCATATTTAGAGAAGAGAGAAGGAGAGGAGGAGGCTTGGAATGGGAGGAGGAAGGATAGAGCTTAACCCTACTGTAGGGTCAATATTACCTGACATTCTCCGACTGAATTCCTCACAAGTTCCTTTAAGACAAAGTGAACCTAATAAATGAATCCTTGGTCAGTTAGTCGTTGACTGAATACAGTCTCACGAAGAAGCACATATATCAGTTGACTCCAATAGACTTCAAAATAAGTACTTACAGCATCTACTGAGGCTTCAGCTGGCCCTCTAAAATAATTTAGTGCTCCCTCAATAAGCCGTCTATAACCTTGCTCAGGTGCAATCAAATGAGGCTGATATCCATCAGCCTCTGAGACAACTTTTCTCACATTTTGTATTGAAAGATGCCGGTCAAATGGGAGTTTTCTTAAAGCGGCAGGAAGCTGATTGTCAAAAACTCCATAAATTCGATCACCTCCAGGTCGGCTGAAAGGAAAAAAAATCTCAAATAAATGAAATTAGGTATATCATTTAGCTGAACCTCATGTTAATTCATAACTGAAAATGTACAAGTGTGCATGTGTGCATTAAAGGAGTATCTCCAAATTAGCTTTCGCCTGGTGCATTATGGTAATCTACTTGAGCGCCTTTCGATTGTTGCAGTTTCTTCCCCATTTTGAAATTACAGGTTCCATCAGTTGCATCTGATTCTTTGTTTTCACTTTCTAATGCCTGCTTTAAAAAATGTTTCTTTCTACTCTCTCATAGCTACCAAAAATCTATCCGCTTCTCCTTTTGAATTATTTCTAACAATGAGTAAAGAGTACTTATATGTATCTATCTTTCCAACAGCTATTATATCTAAGCGTCATTCTGGAACTTAGCCAAAACATGTAAGTTTATACTGCAATTCCCACCAACATATAAAGGGGTGTGTGTCACATTAGAGCTGGTATCCACTAGTTTGCCCTCATTTTAAAGCAAAGATTAGAATGAGCAAAATGCCCAAGTCTTCTTTCTCTTTCTCGAGGAGTCTGGAAGAAAAATCAGTCAGAAAAATCAAACTTCTTACAGAATATACTGTACCAACACTTTTCTATAAAGCCAAGGCATCCTTTCCCTTTTACCCTTTTAGAAAGGGCGAGCACCCTCAAACGGAAACTGTATCTGTTCACTGTCTGGGTTTACATTCACATCTTCAACAGACCAATAATCCAAATGTTCACCAGTCTTTTTATTTAACTAGAGGACTAGGTTTTCAAAGACCCCAAAACCAAGTCAAAAGTATGTTAGCCTAGTTCGAATGGCCCACGCAAATATGGGGAAAACAGAACAACAGTGATAGTAAGATGGACTAAGGAAGAAGCATAGACAATGAGTTAAAAGAATATAGCAACTGTTTTCTATGTAGAATAATGGACAGAAGGTTTGTCCACAAATCTTAATGATGTTGTGTGCTGCTCCACTTACAGAGCTCGCCATTTCTTTCATTCTTGTCTTGACATTTTAATTAGTAAATGTTTCAGGATTTTAACAGAAGTTAAAACATTATTAGAACGAGGGCTTTTAAGGTCCAAGCATTATTGAAAGTTAATAAATACTTATTTAAAGGTAAACAATACATTCTGAATAAACTAGTAAATCGCATAGACAGACGACGTTTTTACAATTACAGATTATTTTCCTTTCTTAATATTGACTCTGAGTCCGAGAAGACATCCTTTTATCAGTATTTTCCAAGAAATACTGCGAGCTATACAGTTGAAATAGTTTCATGAATGAGAACATGATTACATTACATGAACAATTTTAACCCGTAAAACCCAAGGCAAGTGCAAGCTTGGATTCCTCAGATATACCGAAGTTACCTGATTACAAATCAAAGTAAGGGAAAAGGATAAGTGATCCACATACCCTCCATCCAGATGCTCCTTGAATATCTTGTCAAAAGCACGGCAAAGTTCCAAGATAGTATACAATTGTGCCTGAAATGGAGCAGTGAAATTATTGAGTATATAGTCTCTCAACGAAAGACAACAATGACAGCAATACAAAATGAAGCTTACCCCTGCATCAACAGCAATAGGCCTCCCAAGGTGGTCCATCTCAGATTCAAGTTCATCTATGCTTTTATTAATAACTGAGGTGATGCCCGGTATTTTAGCTCTAATTACAGACTCCAAGTGCTGAAACAGAAGCACCTCAAATGTCAGCTCTATGTTAATTTATTTAGGACACTTTTTTCCATAGACGGCATCAAAAGTATACCTTTGAGAGAAGTTTTGCAAGATATTCTGAACCCATTTTACTAGCCAGATGCCCATAGTCAGGACTGCTTGCAAAATATTCACGCTCCTTCCTTCTCGCATAGATCATGTCCACATTTTTATTTATATCAGCTTGTGAACGATTCACGATTCCAACCCAAGGATGTTGCAAACGATAAGCCCTTCCTTCTAGAACCTTAGATTAGAAATTAAAAAAAATATTCAAATTCTTTCATAAGCTATAAGATTGTCCTAACTGAATTAGAGAGGATATGAGGAAACCAGGGGGCAGGGAGGAAACAACAATAGTTCGCAGTTCAATTAGGATAAGCTATTCCGAATTCACCCAATTATATATGCTTGAATTGTATGAAGATAAATTCAATCGATGATAACCGTCAAAATATATCATGTGGGTTTAGTACTGTCAAAGTGGGTTTCAGACTACAGGATCAAAACATCTAATTTTTTATGTGAATTAGTTCCATTAACTTTTTAAAATAACATTTACAGATATACAAACTATGTAAAATTACTATGAAACACAAATTTTTATTGTTAGAAACGTTTAGAAAATGTAAAGAGAAAATCAACTGAAAGTTTAAACCGTTATATAGGATACACTTCTATTTATTTAATTATCCTTTCAACATGCCCCCTCACGTGCGGCCCTGATACTTTTTTCTTGGGCCACGTGAAAACTCTTTTTCGGTAAATGGATGATGGTAATACTTGAACTCAGGATCTTTGTCTACTCAAATATGATGTTAAACTGCATAACCATCTCATCTAAACTTAACTTGTTAGATAAGGCACCCGTTGATTAAGTTATTAATATCTTCAAGAGTACAAAGAAAACTAGGACAAACATAGTACACTTTAGTCCATAATCCATGGAGATGATAGAAAAACTCACATCTAAAGCATTAGTCCCTTTATCCATCAAATCAAGCTTGGTCAACACGCCAAATGTCCGTTCTCCTGCATGAGTCGCAATTTAACTCTTTAAGGATGATTATCACAAAGGTAGACATTAAACAATTACAAACTCCAAGTTGTTACAGCCCAAGAGCATATACCTGTGGGATCTACTTCCCTTGAAAGTTTTATAGCATCTGATGTGGCAATATCCTGATTCGCAGGAGAAATTGCTAGTATGATGCAGTTGGGCTGCATATCAAAGAAAATGTAAAGAACATCAGATGATCAAACTGATACCACTTCAGACATCAGATATAGCAGCATAAAAATAGTTCCAGTAGGAAGCCAAATGTGCACGATCTATGCAAGAATAACTAGCAAAAAACGTGAAACAAAGCTCTTGAACTATTCACGATGAGGAACATACAGATAAGACAATTTGCCAAGTCCACAACTAGGACTTAACAAAAGATAAATGCAGCAAGCCAGCATAAAGGTTTACAAATATTTTATGGAAATATTAGTATGGAAATATTTTAGCAATTTGATATTGACAAAATATATGTATAAAAAGGCTTTGATCAATTGGCAAAAAACTATTTTTTTTCTATTATCTGAATTGAAGGGACTGTTGATGTATGCTCTCCAAGAAAGCTCTGTGACACAAAATTATGAAGGTATCCAACTCGATAGATCAGTTTATTATTTGCTTAACTCCATTTCAGGTGCTGGCAATATTTTACTTTCTTTTGCTTATCCACATGTAATCTGTCTTCACTTGCTCATAACCCCTGTTTCTATATTTTGCTAACAAACTAGGGAATCCTCGACTTCAATATTATAAACACGGGAAGTACTCCAGTCGTCACTCCATCTTTTGACATCCTTCTAGCTTTTGAAAAAAAATTTGGAGACCAAAGTTTTAGTTAAAAACAGATGTAAATCTTTTTTCCTTAAAGACAAAAGCACATGAAATCTCTAAATTGCCTGTGGTTCATGTTTCTCAACAACAATTAGCTACTAGTTGCGCCATCTTGTATTTTTCTCAATACTAGAAAAGAAAACTCTTCCTTCTCAATGGTAAAAAGAATATTAGAGCAACAGCAGAAAGCGAAAAAGTGCGTCATTACCTTTGCAATGTAAGATTGAACCATGTCTTCAATGTCTTTGACAACACTCTCAGGCTGCTCCTCTGCAGTAACAAATTTGTATTGTTGAGGAAACTCAGATAAATATATATATATATATATATATATATGCAAAAGTAGGAGAAAAAGTACAGTACATACCAACCGCAATTTTGGTCAAACCAGGTAAATCGATCAGTGTTAAGTTGACCACTGCCAGTGCATAACATAAAGCAAGATAATATCAGTATGAGAAAGAAAGTTATTTTGTCTATTAGGGAGTCAGACCACCAAAAGCAACGTGATACAAATACAAGAACATAATTTAGGGAAATACTCAAACAGCAATTCCAACTAAACATTTTCAAAGCTCATATAGTCATAAAGTTACTTTTGGAAGTCCCAATTAGTTCCGTAAAAGATTTGAAACATTAACAGAGAGCATACCATTTGGGGAATATATGCTCAAGTGGATAGGAACAGGAGAAATCTGCTTTGTTTTCCCTGTGACTCTGTCAGTTTCATCCTGAATCTCCCTGCGTACGAGGGCTGCAAAAACAAAGAACCTATAAAATCACATCTTTTGCACCAGCATCAAGTAATTAAGAGCACCTTGCATACACATACAGACACTTAATAAGACAGAAAGAACAGTGAAAGAAAGAACTGCAGAGTAACTGAACCATTAATCACATACATGACACATTGACACTTTTTGATAAAGTAATGACACACTGACACTTAAGATATAGCCAACATCATCATTGTTGTAATTTGTAAGATATATGAATTTTACCTGTTTACTTCATCATTCATCAATTTTGAAGTTGAAACAGAAAATAAAACTTAAGCACGCTATGAATTCTTTCTTTTTTCTTTGGGAAGGGGGAGGGAAAGTAATTGAAAATAAGGCCTCAAGAAGATAAAATAACGGCTATCATTTCACATACAGAAGTCTGTAAACCGTCTCCTTGGAAGGTGACCGAATTCTGCATATTCCTGCTGCCCTTTATCTATCTTGTGAAGCTGCAGTACTAAAGGTCTCCTTGTAACAATTCCTGCGAAACTACTAATAAATGAGTATAACATTGATTCATCAATGTGATGCAAACAGAACCATATATTGTATTTCAAGAAGATTACTCAAAATTACTCCATCCCATCCTTTTTATCCATCACTTCAGCCAAAAAATTTTGGTCCACAATATTTGTCAATCTAGAAAACGAGAAGGCATTAACTAATTTAATGCCACACTTATTAATCCAAGAAGGCATATTGTCATTAATTACTCATTGTAAACTAAGCTACCGCTATGCTAGGGTCCGGGAAATGCAGGACCACATTGGGTTTTATGTACGTAACCTTTCCTTGCATTTCTGCAAGAGGCTTGAACCCGTGAGCTCCTGTCGCACAAAGACAAATTTTAGCACTGCGTCAGGCTCCCCTTCTACTCATTTAATGAAAAATAAGGGTAATTGAGCTAAATAACCTTTATGATTAATTTTCTTTATGGGTATGCAAAAACACTGATCATCAATAATATAACAAAATTGAATTGATCCAAAATGGCGTTACCTGATCCTCGGGGAAGAAAATCTCGTCCTACTATACTTTCCAACACAGATGACTTTCCTGAACTCTGAAATTTATCACATAACAAGGCGAGTAAAGATGCTTTACTCCAAAAATATCACTTCTTCCATGAGTGCCAAAGTTAAAGTTGAATCAGTTATGTACTCCACTCCAGTTTGTGTGGCGCAATTACTATTTTCGAGTCAAATACTTATTCTTTAACCATGGTTTTCTTAAATACTTTTAAATAATTTGAACTGTTAACGACTGCGACTAATCATACTTCTTTGAAATGTCCGAATTCTATCAAAATAGGTCATTTGATCCTAGTATACTGAATCATGTCACGTAAAGTGGAAAGGGAGGAGTCTAAAATTAGTAACGGTGAAGTTTAATTTAAATATCCTGATCAAAGTTTAAGAAAATCGAGGCACCTGACCACCGACGACGGCAACAGAGGGAAGTTCATCCCAAAGAGAAGAGAAGGAGTTATCGCCGCCGCCATAATCACCAAGAGCAGTACATGCCATCTGAATTCTGTTCACTAAACCTATTAAGCTCTCCATCGTCGTCATCTTTCTTCTGTTTTTCGCTCTGTACAGGACCCTAAGCTAAGCTCTAAAATTGATCAAAGATAACTTGTGAATTAAGTTTCTTAGGAGAGAAGAGAGAAGAGAGAAAGAAAAGTTGGCTATATGGAATTGAAAGGACGCGAAGTGAAACAGAGAGAGAAAAGTCGTGAAGTTGGACTGGTTTATTTGTTTGTTCCGTCAAAGAAGCGGAAGGTTCGATGATATGTCGCGCCACTTTGATATATATGTCCTTAACAAAAGATGTTTACAAAGAGAAGAATTTTACAGTCTCATTTCCAATTTATGTGGTGTTGTTGGATTGAAGTTAAACGCATAATTTTAATTAAAAAAACTTTTGATCTACAATAAATTATTGATATTTATGTCTGTGTGGGGGTAAAATTGGAGATGAAGTTATCCCCGGTTTTTCGATAAAGAAACAGGGGATGACATGTTTCAATGCAGGCTCGGGTACAGTCGAGGGTTCCCCAGATCAGAGCCTGGGGACGAATGCCACACCGAGATTCGTACATGGCCGAACATGAACGGAATCGAGCTCGAGCAAAACGAAGAATCGACACTAAAGGAAAGACGGTTAGAAAGGACAAACAAGGGGCCGAAATATCTGCCGTCAACTGGCTATTACAGCACAAATCCCACCTGATGTTAGCTGCGTGCCGTGACTTACTAGAAGAGAAAAGATTTTTACCTTATTTAGACTTGTACTAGGATTGAAACTCCTCTATTATATATAAGGGATAACCTGTTCATTTTTTCACGTATTGTTGGCAGGCATATCAAAGAAATAAAGTTCATTTTTGTTCTCTAGCTACTGTTCAAAGTGTTCTTCAGCTGCTTATTTATTTAGTTGCAATCGGGCCCGTCTCAAGGGCTCGACGGAGTCAATTTTCAGTATTCATCCTAAAGCCAGGTTAAATTGTCCATCACGTTTGGTTTAATCGTGTTGTTTCTCTTCAATTTAATTATTTGTTGTTCATAGATCATTCGTGTTAAATTAAATCACGTACAAATTTAATTGTTACTTATTTTAAAGGTAAAAAGTTTGGCGCCAACCGTGGGGTTAAGGATAATAGTGGCGATTTAATATGAATCTCCATAACACACCCTATTTTACACTTCCTCTTTGAAGTTTGATTCGGGTCTATTTAAAATGTCAAATTCTCAGTTTGCTCACTTCAACGTTGACGCCGAGTCAGGCAACCATGGTGAAAACAATAACGTGGTATCAAACAATGATTTACCCCTGTTGATCCTAATGGTGTCCCAATCGCTGACCCAGTCGATCCCAACTCACAAGTTGCCATCAATATCAACCTGCCAACTGATACCGAAAATAGGATTCGCGGGGCACCCAGGCCATCAGCTCGAGAAGCGTCCGAAAGGGAAGGTAATGGAGTTAGCTTATGACTGATTTTTGGAATGCTACAAGCTCAGCAAGTGGAAATAGCACAACTGTAAAGTCAAAGTCATGCACAGAACACAGCCGAACCCGATTGGGTTAGAGAAGATGCTCGAAGAGATGAACGGATTATCGCAGAACCAAATGAATTCGGACCCAGAGAGACTTTCGAGGTAATGAAAATGCTCGAAGCACTAACAAAACGGGTGGAGTCTGGCGAAAAGAATATAGAGGAAAATGACAAGAAGGTGGAAATTTAAAATTCAAGGGTCGATCAGATCCCTGGAGCGCCCCAAATATTGAAAGGACCAGATTCCATAAAGTTCACAGAAACCTTTTACCCCAAGTGAGGCACCGAAGCCAATTCCGAAGATGTTCTGAATGCTCGATATTCCCAAATATAAGGGGACCACAAATCCAAACGAGCATGTAACCTCCTACACGTGCTTAATAAAAGGCAATGACATAGAAGACGACGAGATCGAGTCGGTATTGTTGAAGAAATTTGGGGAAACCTTATCCAAAGGGGAATGATATGGTACCATAACTTACCTTCATATTTAATCGATTCATTTGCTATGCTTATAGATGCATTCGTTAAAGCCCATGCCGACTCTATCAAGGCCGAGATGAGGAAATTGGACCTCTTCAAAGTCAAGAAAAGGGACAACAAGATGCTTAGGGAGTTCATGTCGAGGTTCCAGATGGAACAGATGAACCTGCCACCGGTTATAGATGATTGGTCCGTTCAGACGTTTATTCAAGGGCTCAGCCCCTGAAGTTCCGTTGCTTCTCAACAATTAAAGCAAAACTAGGTAGAGTACCCGGCTGTTACTATGGGCCGATGTTCATAACATGTACCGGTCAAAGATCAGAGTCGAAGACAACCAGCTATGGGCCTCCTCGGGGTTTTTTTACCCTAATAGAGTGAACAGCATGTCTAAAAAAATTATGGATCAGGAGCCAAGGCTTACCCGAGATTGGTATTATCCATACAGCTCGGATAGAAAGGGAAACGGACCCAGTCGCCACCCGACCAGGAACGACAGGTGAAGCAAACAAGGTCTTAGCAATCGAGGTTTGATGAGTAAGAACAGTTTTGCCATATCACTTTGGGGCAGAGAAGCCTCGAGACTATCGGAATATAAATTCAACGTAGATGCAACGAGTATAGTGTTGGCCATCGGCCGCATCAAGAAGACCAAATGGCCAAGGCCACTCCAGCCGCTATCCCGCATTGAGGGATCACAACTTGATATGTAAATACCACGGTACTCACGGTCATAGGATCGAGGATTGTTGACAGCTAAGGGAAAAAGTGGCTCGTCTATTCAACAATGGGCATCTTCGGGAACTTGTAAGCCCAAAATCATTTAAAAAATAGGGACGCCAACAAAAATATTTGAGCAAGAAGAACCCCAACATGTGATCAACATGATCATTGAGGGAGTAGATGTCCCACAAGGGCCAATGATAAGGCGCACCAAAGTTTCTATCACAAGGAAAAAAATCACTCTAGGCTACGTTCCGGAAGGGTCAATCTTGTTCAGCAACGAGGACGCCAAGGGCATCACTCAACCTTACAACAACGCATTGGTAATATTCGTGATTATTACTAAATCTCGAGTTAAGCGTGTGTTATTTAATCTAGGTATCTCGGCCAACATCATCCGATGGAGAGTCACAGAACAACTAGGGTTATTAGACCAAATCGTACTGGCAGTACGAGTATTGAATGGGTTCAACATGGCATGTGAGACAACGAAGGGTGAAATAACCCTACCGGTAAACATTGTGGGGACCACTAGGAATTTTTTTATGTAATCGAGGGGGACATGAGATACAATGCCTTGTTCGGGAGGCCATGGGTCCATAGCATGAGAGTGGTGACTTCAACCTTACATCTGGTGTTGAAGTTTCCCACCCCAGGCGGAATCAAAATGGTCTACGGGGAAAAACTAGCCACAAAGGAGATGTTCGTTGTCGAGGAGGTGATCCCGGAGCCCGCAATCACAACATCAAAAAGCGAGGGTATGGTCAAAGAGAAAGGCACCAAATAGCAATCACTGGTCTCGACCCTAACCGGGCTGGAGAAACAGGGGGAACACTCAACGAATGAGGAAGATCATTTCAAGGTCCCGAGATCCTTCATATCGGCCGATAATACCAATGCCACAAAATTGACGATCGAGGAATTGAACATGTCATACCAATCGAGTATCTACTGAACAGAAAGGTATACCTGGGCACGAGGGTAACCCCCGAGCTCAGTAAAAACTTATTGATTTCCTTAAAGCTAATGCCGTTTGTTTTTCCTGGTTCCATTTAGATATGACAGAGATCCCACGGGAGGTGACAACTCACAAATTATGCTTGAATCCAAAATTCCACCCGGTCAAAAAGAAGAGGAGGTCGCAGTCCTAAATCAAACATGCATTCATCAAAGATGAGGTATCTAAACTCTTGAAAATAGGTTCCATTCGGGAAGTTAAATACCTGGATTGGCTAGCTAATGTAGTGGTCGTACCTAAAAAAAGATTATAAGGACTTGAACAAGGCATGACCGAAAGATTCGTTTCCTTTGCCTAACATCAACCGAATGATCGATGCAATGGCCGGGCACGAGACGCTGAGTTTTCTCGATGCCTATTCTGGGTACAACCAAATACGGATGGACCTAGGTGACCAAGAGAAGACTTATTTTATAAATAAATTTGGCACCTATTATTATAATGTAATGTCGTTTGGATTAAAAAATGCTGGTGCCACGTATCTACGCCTAGTTAACTGAATGTCCGAGGAAGAAATAGGAAAATCAATGGAGGTTTAAATTGACGATATGTTAGTTAAGTCATTGCGAGCAGAGGACCACTTGAAGAATTTGCAGGAAACCTTCGACATATTGAGAAAATACATTATAAAGCTGAACCCAAAAAATGTGCCTTCAGAGCCGGCTCAGGAAAGTTGCTCGATTTCATGGTGTCTAATCGGGGAATAAAGATCAACTCGGACAAGATAAAATCCATAGAAGATATCACTGTAGTTGACAATGTCAAGGTAGTACAAAGACTGACCGGGGCATTGGGCCGGTTTATTTCGAGGTCATCGAACAAAAGCCACCAATTTTTCACATTACTAAAGAAGAAGAACAACTCCTCTTGGACCCTGGAATGTTAATAGGCTTTAGAAGAACTCAAAGATACCTATCAAGCCCTCTTTTGTTGCACAACCCGAAGGCGAACGAGCAGTTATTCCTCTACTTGGTAGTCTCCAAGGTAGCGGTAAGTGGTGTCCTGGTCCGGGAAGAAGAAGGTCCCCAGTTTCCTATCTATTATGTTAGTAGAACCCTCGACGATGCGGAAACAAGGTATCCGCACTTAGAAAAATTAGTGCTCGCCTTATTAAGCGCATCCAGGAAACTAAAATTGTACTTTCAATATCACCCCATATGAATTGTGACCTCATATCCGCTAAGGAATGTTATGCACAAACCCAAGCTCTTAGGTCGACTGGACAAATGGGCAGTAGAGGTTAGTGGGTACATTATTGAGTACAAAACCCAAACTGCTATAAAGTCTCAAATTTTGGCGAACTTCGTGGCCAACTTTACGCCCGTCTTAATCCCTGAGGTCGAGAAAGAATTATTTCTCACCTCGGGGATTAACTTGGGGGTTTGGAACCTATTCACGGACAGTGCTTCTAACGCGAAAGGGTACATGTTGGGAATCGTATTAAAACCACTTTTGGTAATGTAATAAGGCAATCCGTTAGAACTATGAAATTAACTAACAACAAAGCCGAATATGAATTTATGATTGCAGGTCTAGAACTGGCTAAGAGCTTGGGGCTTGAGTTGATTGAAGCCAAGTGCGACTCCGTCCTTGTTGTTAACCAAGTTAACGAGACATTTGAATTAAAAGAGGACCGGATGCGGAGATACTTGGATAAGTTTCAAGTTACCTTACATCAGTTCAAGGAATGTACACTACAATATGTACCTCGAGATCAAAATAATGAGGCCGAGGCGTTGGCTAATCTAGGGTCTCCAATCGACTCCGATGAATTCAATTTCGAAGTGGTCGTGTAATTAATGAACTCGATGATAGAGAAAGGTCACGTCGAGGTAAACTCAACAAGCTTGAATTGGGATTGGAGAAACAAATACACGGACTAACTTGAGAAAGGGAAATTGCCGCCACATCCAAAAAAATCGAGGGACCTACGAACTAAGGCATCCAGGTTTAGCTTGGTTGGAGGAAAACTATCCAGAAGATCATTTTTTGGACCGTTAGCAAGGTGCTTGGGTCTCTGGAAGATCGATTACGTGATAAGGAAATTCCATGAGGGTACTTATGGAAACCATTCGGGAGCAGAATCCTTGGTTCAAAAATTGATCAGAGCCGGTTATTACTGGATCGAGATGGAAAAGGATGTAAAAGACTTTGTTCAAAGTGTAACGAATATCAAAGGCACGCCCCGATGATATACCAATTAGGGGAGATGCTTCACTCGGTCCTTTCCCCTTGGCCGTTCATGAAATGGGGAATGGACATCGTCGGTCCCTTGCCGTGGGCACTGCCAGAGCCCAGTATATCTAACTTATGACCAATCACTTATCTAAGTGTTTTGAAGCCTAGGCATTTGAGGAAGTTAGGGAAAATGAGATCATCGACTTCATCTTGGATCATATAATATACTAGTTCGGGGTACCATCCGAAATCACGTGTGACAACGGGAGATAGTTCATCGGCGGTATCATGGCCCATTTTCTCGCGAAAGCGGGTCTCGACATCGTGACAACTCTTTTGGAGGGGAGATAGAGTGTTAAAGAAGAGAAGAGTCCCATATAACGATTTTAAGGTGCGTTATGGCACCTATTACACATATAACTTTATTTGACTAGTCAACGCCACCAAAGATCGGGTAAGGGCTCAAATAACCTAAAAAAAAGGTGTTAGGCACTTTTCGAGGTCCACAACTGTGGGTCTCGGCTGAACTTAAGACTATATGGATTATAATCAGGCAATATAAACACAAAGAGTACGGGTCAAATTAATTTATTAACATAATGAGAAGTAAAGATTACAAGGATATACCTATTAAATCTATATTAGATGATTAAACAAATAAAGAAGAAAAGGGGGTCCTAAGTTTTTTAGCCTAAAGGATCACCCCGTGCAACATAAATAATACTTCACAACTCCCTTGAGGTAGGGAGTTATTCATATTATTCAGCGGCCACAAACTATCATCTCCTGCTACCCGATTAATATGTTAAAGTTGTTTACCTAAGCGCTCTAATTCAATTCTAAGTCGTGCCCTTTGCGTGCACTATCCGCCCCATACCTATGGTCCAGGAGGAATTGGACCTCTATTTAGGATGGTTCTAGACTTAACTTAGGATGCTCAAAATGATAAAACTTGGCGACATATAAAAACAATTGGACTTCAAATGAGAGCAGTTAAAGACTCAAGTTAGCCTCCACACTTAGACAACAAATGCATGTAAAATAGGTTCTCACCTTGAGTGTTGGACATTTTCAGAACTGAAGCCAATTAAAAATCATTAAGCCCTATAGACATGGTTTCTATGTGACCTTGGATTCAAACGTGCATGCATAACATTACTGCTTTTAGTGGCTTAGGCGAGGAAACAATAAACTATTTGTTGTTAACGCTGGTTTTAGATACCAGTTTTAGAAAGGTGACATTGTCCTACAGACATGATATCTAATAGTGGCATGGTTAAGAAAATGAAAATAGTTCTGGGAACCCAATCTTGACAAGGGGATAAACAATATTAAGCGAGTGACAGTATCCTATAGGCAGGATCTCTAGCAATTGACAATCGAACTTTGATTTTATAACACTTTACCTCTATAAGCATGTTATCTAGGTGGATAAATATGATAAAAATAGCAGTAGCCGATTGGTTAATTAAGGTCCTATAGGCATGATTTCTAGGTGAAAATAGAACATAATCTACTGAGATCCTATAGGCAGGGTATCTAATGAATATGTTATAATCATACAAATCGAAAGAAAATTCACTGCATTTATTTCTTGTTTGATGTCTAGTAGCAAATAATAGTAGAATAAATAGAGGGTTTACAACTGTGCTTTGATGGTAGACAAGTTATGTGAGTGTGTGAGTTTCCTAAGGCATGATTTTTACTAGTGGAAGTTAAATGGCATATACAGCAAGTCAGATAACAAGTAAATCACATGAATCCTATGGGCATGTTTTTCTACCCTTGCATGCAGATATCAGAGTATACCCGTTCCCCAGTTTCACTATCACCCCAATTGTCCATTACAAAGTTATTACAGACCCAATGATAAATGTAACAACAAAATATTATACAAGCAATGACAGTAGGCCACAACAAGCCTAAAAGGAAATACCCAGCATTGCCTGGGCCTTCAACAACTCTCACATAGCATACCCAATTTCCAACAGGGAACTATATTCATAAGCACAATCCAGAAGCCATATGAGAACACAATCCAAACCAAACAGCCATAGATTGACCAATATTACCCAGACATTGAATCACTTAAACCAACCGGTTAACATATTCGGTAGACAGTAGGAAGAAAGAGCTGAGTGTCAGAGATAACTCAGGTCTCAGTAGTAAAGAGAGTGGCTAAAAGATCCCAAATCTTAGTGTGTCAGAGTTCACAAGGGTCTCAAATGGACCCCGAGCAGTGCTCATACTAGGGAGGTTAGTAGTAAGAGTCTTGGGGGCCTTGGTTTTCAGTCGGCCAAGAATAATAGGTTCAAAATTGCACAGGTAACAAATGAGAGAGAGCGGACAATGGTTAAGGGGCAGAAGTTTAGGAAATACACTTATTGTTTAGAAAGCAGACATAGCAAAGTTAAGAACACAGAACAATTAATCAAAAAGGTCAACAAGATTTAGAAGCATGTTCAACACTGAGCAAAAATAACACATTGGCAGAAAGCTCATTAGGAGTTAGAGGAGAATCAAGTTCCCAGATTATAAGATCAACCAGGTTATCATACTAAGGTGCATATTATCAAACAAGCCTAAGTGGGGCACTAACTTAAAGGTTCAAATCTTAAAGGTCCAAATTATGCTAAGGTTTCATCACAATTTCATAAGACACCCATGTTAACGTATATCATGAAGTAGAAAAGTATCAAACATGGTACGGAAACACAAACTAAGATAACCATTCTAAAGGTTTCAAACAGTTACTAAGGATTTATGATTAAGCAAAACAGAGACATGCTGTGAGACACATTAATATGGGATAAGATCATAGTTGATAGAAAAGGTCTTAACATAGATTATAAAGCATTACATGTGCAAGTATGTCATTACAGAGATTCAGAACAGAGTGGGAAAGAAAGCTTATGTCAAATAGCAAATGTAGGCATTCAGGTATTGACATAGTAGACTAATGAACTTAAAAAGGTCCAATTTATTTAGATGAAGCACATTCAAATAATATACCTCAGAATTGGCAACTTTTAGGTAAAATTAAATACTAAAGAGGTTCAAAACAAATGCAAAACTAAAAAAGTTTCATACAGAGGTAGCCCAGAACACATTAGCTAAACGAACTTGAGAGGGTTCAAATTATTCAAATTAGGCATAAACATGTCTCAGAACTGGCAGTATTAGGTGAAATTAAATGCTAAAGAGGCTCAAAGAAAGTGCAAAGCTAATCAAAGTTGCACACAAAAGTAGCCCAAAAACACATTAAGCCATGAATTTCAGAGGTAAGAATGTGTGCATCATAAACACATAAGAACGAAATTGCAAAGCCAAGCGACTTACCAGTTAAACGGACAATAAGAAAGAACACATTGCACAATGTTCTGAGTATCAACAAAGAACAAGAACCCAGAATCTCAATGCGTCAAAGTTCCCAAGGGCTTCAAAGGAACCCCGGGCGGTGCTCGCACCAAGAAAAGGTTGAAAAGTCGAATCCCGACAACCTTGGCTTTCAACCGACCAAGAATCAAGGTATAGAACAAGAGAACGATAGAAAAATAAAGTGATAACTCAAATTTTTACTAAAAATCTAGCGATTAAGGTCTGTCTTGTGAACAACTATTTTTTGACCACACTCTAATTCTATACTATTTTTTGCTATAAATATTAA
>ML389041.1:329-37207 GCA_005239525.1 Nicotiana knightiana
CAGGCCTTATGGGGTAAATGCCCCCTAACGCCAGGGGGGCAGGCTTTATGGGGCAAACGCCCGGCTATCGCCCGGGCGTCTCCTTTTGCGTATTTTTGACGTATTTGCATCCCTTTAGCTCCGTTTCCATTTCCAATTCACCTACACATGAAATAAACTCCATTAAGCACATAACAAGTGTAATTTTATCATTAATGCGCATAAAATGTAAGGTATATCACATGTTAAACTATGCAATTTAGTCTCGCATCATTTAGGAATGGCCACAATTTTGATATGTCCAAGATTATTCACGAGGAGATGTTTACTCGTTGTCCAGTGAATAGTTATGGTTTCTTCTTCCCTTCCCTAGTCACTAGGTTATGCCGGGCAGCTTGGATGCCGGGAAACTTGAGTGTGGATGGAAAAATGTCGAAAGAGGCACAGTTTCGAGCGGATAAGGTGACTATTGGGAAGGAGCTTGTGGCACCTGGTGATGATAATAGTGATGCATCGGATGCACCTGAGGAGGGAGAGGATGAGCAGGAGGGAGTGGGAGCTGAGTCGCCCACCCATGAGCATGTTGCGGAAGCCGCAGGACCATCTAGGGTCAGTCGGGGTAAATAGTTAGATGCCTTAGAGCAGGAGATGGCAGGGCTGCGTACTACGGTTACTGACTTAGGGACTCGAGTTGATGCTTTGGCCACCCAGAGTGCTAAATCTGAGAATAAAATAATGGGCTGGCTGCTGCTTAGGGTTGGGCATGTCATCTGGACCCTGGCACTATCTCCGATCTGGACTGATCTGTCAGGGAAGTTCCGTTACCTCACATTTCTTTATTTTGTATGACATGGGGACATGCCATATTTTTAAGTGTGGGGTGGGGGATACTTCGTTTTATGTATTATATATGTAAGAACATATCTTGATTTGTATGTTGGAACATAGCTTGGTTTTGGTTTTTAGTAGCAGTCTAACTATGTGATTCGACTTGTCTCGACGATGGATCTCACTCGACAGGGTTCTTGAGGGTCTAAGTCGATATAACAAAAAATGAAAAAGAGAGAAGAAAATATTTTCTTTTGTAGGTAATGTATCAATTCCCCCTTGGTTTTTCTTTGGACCGCGGTTCTTTTCCAAGGGTTTTGCTTGAACCGGGTGTAGTTAGTTTTTGTTTATTATTATTATTATTATTATTATTATTATTATTATTATTATTATTATTATTATTATTATTATTATTATTATATTTTAGGTACTTATGGGCTATGATATGAGATGGAAAGAGAATCTCTTAACGTTGTTACGCCTTGAATACAATAGACACTGTAGTGTGAGGCTTAGTCTCAGTTGTTGATTCTTGTTAGAGTGCCTTAAATTGTATGTTCGTAACTTGACTTAAGTATTCAGACGAGAGTGTTTTGATAAGACAATATGGAGTGATTCATGTTCCATGTGTGTGTGAGATTTATTGTATTCTGTGCACTGCATTTGATGCCTAGAACTTGCCCTGTGTGTTTGCAAAGAGAATTGTAGTTTTGTTCAGTCTTGGAAGTGATATAGGTGTTTCTTTGTTGCACCAGATATGTATATTTCACCAGCCTAATTGTTATGTACCGTAGTTAACCCCTTTGATCCTGTAATCCTGTTTTCCTTGGCAACCACATTACAAGCCTTGCCCAATTGTTTGAATGAACCATCTGTTTGAATTTTTTTACCTCCCATAAGCACTTGAATTGTGATGAACTGGTAAAAGTTAAAGTGTGGGGTGGTTGGTTTGTCTTTTGAGTGGAACTAACGAAATCAGGAGGAAGGTGCAAGGTTTTTAATAAGTAAGAGCCACTTGAAAAAAGAAAGAAAGAAAGAAATAATAAAATAGTTATATTGATGCGAAAAATAGTCTTTGTTAAGTAGTGGCTCTTGATTAAGTGTGCTTAAAGGAACAGGGAGTTAATATATATTGATGTAAAAGGTGAAGCCTTGGTTTTACATAAGTGTGGGGTTCTGAATGTGAAAGTATCTGTATTAAAGTGCTTAGGGAGGTGTAGTCACTCTTATATCCAAATATATCCTACCCGCCCTTTAGCCTACATTACAACCAAATAAATTCCTATTTACACTACAGGCAAGCCTATGGTGCATCTTTGTGGCATATGAATGTTCTTTCTGAGAGTGAGTAAATTTTGTTTATCTGAGTTCCTAATTGTACTGAATGTTTATTACTTGTGGAACTACTCTTATTTGCTATGTGAGGGCACTTGATTTGTGAAGGAAAGGTACATATTGACCTCTGTATAGAGTAAAGTGAGTAAGTTAGAAATATTTCACGGCACGTGAGAGTCAACTCTTGAGGCAAAGATGTTACACTACTGGACTCAATCCTTGTGGTATGTTCTTGATGTGATACGTTAGGGAAGTTGCTTAGCGAAGGAACCTCTGTAGAGTATGGTTGATTGCTCGGGGACGAGCAATAATTTAAGTGTAGGGTGTTGATAATAGACTATATTCATGTAGTTTAACGACCATTTACGCCCCAACTTGGCTATGCTTCATTGATATATGAAGGTTAAGTGACAAAAAAATGGCTCTAATTATGAATTTTGTTCTTTGAAGGAGTAAGTCTTAATTATGAGGACATAGGACAGTGTTTGGAGCTAATTTGGAGCAAGGAAAGCCAATTAGAGGTGAATGCGCATGAAAGAAGAAGGGAAAAAAAGAGCAAACAGCTGACTTCATGAGCGCGGGCCAAGAGCGGCCGTGCTCAAGCAGTGGTCCCCAGGCAGAATGGAAAGCGATATGCGCGGCACAAGCGCGGTCCATGCGCGGCCGCGCTCGTCACTCTGAGGAACATAATTTTCAGGGGTAATTTCGTAAGTTCTGGGGCAATCCCCCTTAACTTATAAGAAGCCCAGCTCACTCAAAAAGGAGGTATCAAGGTTTTAAAAGGATTGTTGAAGGCAAGAAGAGGCAAGAGGAAAGGAAGAAGATTCGGCATAGAGTTTTAGCTTTCTTCATCTTATTTTGATCATTCATGATGAATTCTACTGTTATGGTTGTGAAAATGATTATTTGTAGCTAAACATTTAATCTAGGGTTTCGATGGAACCTATTGAAGGATGAAATTCTTGCTATGTTAATATAGATTTGCCAAAGTTTAATCTCTATTTGTTCAACTACGTTCTTATTGTAGTTAATTGAAAGGATCCTCAATTAGCTGTGCCAATTTAGTACTCGGGAGAGAGTGCATATTTAGGTAGTTTTTGAACAACATCACTTCCGAGGTATGTGAGAAATCAATAACCAAGGGTTTAAAGGTGGGATTAGGGATAACGAAACCTTGGGTGCGATCTAAGCGAGTTGTAATTAAATCCAGCTAGCATAACTCGGGAGAGTATGTCTAGTAAATTATCGTAATTACTCAGGAGAAATTTACGAAAGGAAGAGTGCTCATGGTCGATAGAGAAGATTAGGCAAATTTATATGAAATATAGCAGGAAGGAATTCCATCAATAGGGGAAATCATAACATTAGACCCTTCTCATTATTGTTTACAAACCGTTCTTAGTTAGCTCTTAGTAATATAGTTCATTAAGTAATAGTTAGTAGAAAAACAACCAATTGTTATTTAAAATATCTTGTAAGTTGATTACGTGGAATTGAGTGAGTCTGATACTTGTAATTGGTAGGTTAATTCCCTGTGGGATTCGACTCTGGACTTAATATCCGGATTATATTGACAACAACTGCTTAGTCCTTTGTATAAGGTATAGTTGGGCGTGATTATGAGTATTATCGGTATTTTGTTCTAGGGTTAATCCAATTTTTTTCAAACAGCGGGTAGTTATAGTACACTTCATAAAGATGTGGATAGAATCTTCCAGCCCTTCTTTATAAACAGGACAATTGTCATCAATATTGATTCCTATATAGTGGAGGAAGGTTATACAAGGAACTTTTTTATGCATGCATTGCCAAATACATAATTTTATTTTATTAGGGCAATGGAGCTTCCAAATCCAGTTATAATCAAGTTTCTTGAAAAGGTTAGTGGAGTAATTATCTTCAAGGAGCTTGTAACAAGATTTAGAGGAAAATAGACCACTACTACTCATATCCCAAGTTTTATAGTCCTTATCGTTAAGGTGGGTAGGAATAGTAGTGGCTTTAATTTTGTCTATAACAGAGCAAGGGAGATCAAAGGAGATTTTTGATAAGTCCCAGCTATCACCATTCAAAAGGTCTTGCAAAGAGAGATTATAATCTGACAGGTGCAGGGTTCCCTCAATACTATTTCTAAGACTTGGAGTATTGTGAATCCACCTAGAGATCCAAATGTTAATATTGGAGCTTTTACTAGGGCGCCACAAAGTCCCTTGCATGTAGATTTTCCAACCTTTTACTAAAGCTTCCCAAATAAACGAAGAATTGAAGGAGGTTTTTTTATGAGCATATTTACTGAAGATTAGTTGAGCCTAGGGATTATTGGGAAAATTGATAAGTCTCCAAGTCAGGCTAGTGAGCATTACCAAATTTTGTTTGGAAGCTGAACGAATCCCGAGACCTCCTTCCGATCTTTCCTGAGTGACAGTCTTCCAATTTTCTAAGTGAAGTTTTTTCCTAGTATTAGTGGTCCCCATATGAAATTTCTTTGGATTTTATCTATTTGACTCAAGGTCTTAGTAGGGAGCATGGTATATTGCATTAGATGAGACGATATGGAATTTAGAGTGGAGATTGCCAAAGTAGATCTACCAGCTATATTTAGAAAATTGGATTTCCAATGAGAAAGTTTGTTACGCATTTTGTCAATGACGAATTGGAAATCCTTGGGCTTTAGTTTAAGATTTAAAATTGGAAAACCAATGTATTTTCCAAAATCAAAACTAAGTTTCATATTAAATAAATTGGCAAAATAGGAAATAACGCTCTAAGGGCATTTTTTTTGAGAAGACAAGCCTAGATATTGCATAGTTAATAGATAATCCAGATTCTACCATAAAGATAAGACAACTCTTAATTCAATTACCCGTCTTTTGATTAGCTTTTCCAATTAAGTTGAAATCATCCTCAAAAAATAGATGGGAGAATCTATGTCCTCTAGGACTAATTTTAATGGGGTCCCATAACATGATATCAACTTGATTTTCTGTTAACTTTGACATTAGTTCCATACATAATATAAAAATATATGGAGACATCGAATCTCCTTGGAGAATTCCTCTACTAGGGTTGAAATTTTTTGTCATGACCCGTTTTGCCCTCCGAAGGGTATCGTGACGACACCTAGTCTCTATGACTAGGTAAGCCTAAAATTTGTGGAAAATAATAGAATCAATAAAATAAGGACAGAAAAGAACTCAAGAAGATATAACATAACTGCTCAGCATGTACACTTTCACATCCCAAAACCCGGAATGTCACGATAGTCACAAGCTCTAAACTAAATGTAGCTCTATACAATGAAATAGTGGAAAAATACATAAGTCCTCTATGCCTATACTAGAGTAGAAGGGTACTCGTGGGATTCTGCGGATGCGGTAGAATTACCTCGCGGTCTCCTGGCAGCTGCTAGAACGACTTCTAGCCACGATACTGGGTGCTGGTACTTGGATCTGCACATGGGGAAAACATGCGCAGGAAAGGGCGTGAGTACTCCACATTCGATACTCCGTAAGTGCCAAGCCTAACCCCAGTCAAGTGGTGACGAGGTCAGGTTGAGGCTCTACTGAGTTTTTAAAACAAGTCAATATAAATATAAAACAATGAAAACATAGATGAGCAATGATAAACAGGATCAATGGAAACTGGGAGAAATTATAGCAAAACAGAGAGCCCTCGGCTCATCACAACATATAACTTAACAGTATATGTGCAATGCAGTACAAGGGGAAAGCTCCCGGATCTCAGTCCGTAGTCCCAATTTAAATATGCTATGCAGTATAGGGGGAAAGCTCCTGAATCTCTATCCGTAGTCCCAATTTAAATATGCATTTCATTACAGGGGGAAAGCTCCCGGATCTCGGTCCGTAGTCCCAATTTAAATATGCAAAGCGGCTTAATTAAATAGTCCAGGAAAACAACAGGCAAGCATAGAGTAATGCTACCTAAGCATGGTGCGACTAGTAGCAAATAAGAGGAAATCAAGTGAGGACAGGTAGGCATGCTTACTCTTGAGCTAACTGCTCAATTAAGACAGGAAACAATAATATATGAATGAAAATGAGTGATTTCATGGAAGTAAAAATAGAATTTTAGTAACAATGACCCCTGTACGCACTCGTCACCTCACGTACACGGCGTCAACGTAACAAAATCAGTATAAAAATGCCTAAGGGGAAGTCCCCAACACCGAATCAGGCAAGCCACTTACCTTGACTGCGCTAATCAACTCAATACCATGCTCTTGCCACGAGTATCCAACTCCGGGTGGCCCATATCTAGTAAACTCGATTGCATAATGTAAATAACACTTTAAGGAATCAAAATAGCTAATTAATCCGAAGCTAATAATACGCGAAATTAGGAAATTCGCCCAAAAAGTCCCCCGGGCCAACGTCTCGGAATCGGGTAAAAAGCATATTTTACGAACCCCCATTCACTCACGGGTCTAACCATATAAAAATCTTCCAAATCGGAGGTCAAACACCCAATCAAAACTCAACAATTTGGTCTATGAAGTTCATCCCATTTTTTCCATTTTCTACCCACAAATTTCGAAATTAAAGGTTTAATTTAAGATTGGAATCATGGAATTTGATCTACAATGGACCTAAATTACCCAGGTGAAAATGTCTTAAAAAATCGCCCTTCCCGAGCTCCACAATTCGAAAATGGTGAAAATAGGCTTAAACCCTCGAAATGGGTTTAACATTCTGCCCAGGCCTAAATTGTGATGTGCGATCGCGTTCATAAGGATGCGATCGCATAGGCTAAGCCACACCCTCCTAAAGCTGGAACACAGTGCGGTCGCAAACATCCAGCTGCGTTCGTGGAGCTTTCTTGGACTGGACCCTATGTGTTCGCAGCTAAGGCCCACGCGAACGCACAGAGTGAAGCTCCCCTGCCCAGCCCAATAGCCCATTGTGCGGTTGCGTTCCTCTTATTGCGATCGCACTGAACAAATTCAACTGGGCCCAAAATTACTCTCTGCGATCGCGGCCCAAAACACGCGATCGCACTGAAGGATTTATCTAATGCTCAAGAAAACCAGAAACAACAGAAGACTAAACCAAAAATATACCCGTTGAACACCCGAAACACACCCGAGGCCCCCGAGACCCCATACAAAACTACCAACCAACCCTAATACCTCATTCAAACTTGGTCGAGCCTTAAAAGCACATCTCATAACATCAAAATCATCAAATATGCATAGATTTAGACCTAAGAACTTATGAAATTTCTAAAATTCACATCCGATGCCGAAACACATCTAAACTCATCCGAATGACCTCAAATTTTGCACACAGGTCATAAATGACATTACGGACCTGCTGTCGCTTTCGAAATTCCATTCCGAGTCCGATATCAAAAATTCGTATATCGGCCGAAATCGCAGAAATTTTAACTTTCGCCAATTCAAGCCTAAATCCACAACCGACCTCGAAAACACATTCTGAATACGCTCCTAACCTCAAAATCATCCAACGGAGCTAACGGAGTCGACGAAATTCCATTCTGGATCCATCTTCACACAGCTCAAGCTAAGGCCAGATTTCTAAAGCTAAATTCCACATTTATAGACTATGTGTCCAAAATCACCCCGGATTTCATCACTCAACGCTCTGACAATTTCCAATAACATAAATAGACATCGGAGAAGCGATTATTAGGAGATCGGGGCGCTAACTCTCAAAACGAACGACCGGGTCGTTACATCCTCCCCCTTTTAGGAAAATCGTTCGTCCTCGAACGAGCATAGAAACATACCTGAAGCTGTGAAAAGATGAGGGTACTGACTCCGCATATCCTGCTCGGTCTCCCAAGTTTCCTCCTCGACTGGCTGACCCCTCCACTGAACCTTTACTGACGCAATATCCTTTGTCCTGAGCTTCCTGACCTGCCTATCCAATATAGCTACTAGCTCCTCAACATATGACATATCCTTGTCCAACTGGACTGAACTGAAATCCAAAACATGAGTCGGGTCACCGTGATACTTCCGGAGCATGGAGACGTGGAACACCAGATGAATCCCTGCTAGGCTAGCTCATAAGCAACCTCCCCAACACATCGCAACACCTCAAAAGGGCCAATAAATCTCGGACTCAGCTTGCTTTTCTTCCCGAACCTCATGACGCCTTTCATAGGCGATACCCGAAGCAAAACCCAATCACCAGCCATAAATGCCAAGTCATGAAGCTTCCAGTCTGCATAGCTCTTCTGCCTGGAGTGAGCTGTGCGAAGTCTCTCCTGAATTACCTTCACCTTGTCCAGGGCATCCTGAACCAAGTCTGTACCCAACAATTGGGCCTCGCCCGGATCAAACCATCCCACAGGAAACCTACACTGCCTACCATACAAAGCCTCATACGACGCCATCTGAATGCTGGACTGGTAGCTGTTTTTATAAGCAAACTCTGCAAGAGGAAAGTATCGATCCCATGACCCTCCAAAATCTATCACACAGGCACGGAGCATATCCTCAATAATCTGAATCGTGCGCTCGGACTGCCCGTCCGTCTGAGGGTGAAAAGTTGTGCTCAACTCTACCCTGGTGCCTAACTCCTGCTGAACGGCTCTCCAGAACCGTGAAGTGAACTGTGTACCTCTGTCTGAAATGATAGATACTGGAATACCGTGGAGGAGAACAATATCTCTGATATAAATCTCATTCAACCTCTCCGATGAATATGTATTCAGTACTGGATGAACTGGGATGATTTGGTCAGCCACTCCACAATCACCCAAATAGCATAAGGAAGTCCAACCATAAAGTCCATGGTGATCCGCTCCCAGTTCCACTCTGGAAGCTCAATCTAATGAAGTAACCCTCCAGGTATCTGATGCTCACATTTGACTTGCTGACAGTTGAGACACTTGGCTACAAACTCCACTATATCCTTCTTCATCCTTCGCAACCAATAGTGCTGTCTCAAATCCTGGTACATCTTTGCGGTACCCGAAAAGGTGGAATACCGCGAACTATGGGCCTTCTCAAGAATCAACTCTTGAAGCCCATCCACATTGGGCACACAGATCCGACCTTGCATCCTCATCCCACCATCATCTCCTATAGTCACACCCCTGGTATCACCCCGCCGGACTCTATCCTAAAGAAACAAAAGGTGGGGATCATCATACTGGCGCTCTCTGATACGGCCATAAAGGGAAGATCGAGAAACCACACAAGCTAATACCCGACAAGGTTCAGGAAGATCCAAACTCACGAACTGACTGGCTAAGGACTGAACGTCTAAGGCTAGAGGCCTCTCAGCTGCATGAAGTTATGCCAAACTCTCCAAACTCTCCACCCGGCGACTCAAGGCGTCGACCACCACATTGGCCTTCCACGGGTGGTATAATATAGTGATGTCATAGTCCTTTAGCAACTCCAACCATCTACGCTGGCTCAAATTTAGATCCTTCTGCCTGAATATGTGCTGCAAACTCCGGTGATCCGTGATTATATCACAGGGAACACCATATAAATAATGACGCCATATCTTCAGGGCGTGAACAATTGCTGCCAACTCGAGATCATGAACAAGGTAGTTTTTCTCATGAACCTTCAACTGTCTGGATGCGTAGGAAATCACCCTACCGTCCTACATCAACACCGCTCCTAGGCCAATCCTCGAAGCATCACAATAGACTGTATAGGACCCGGAACCGGTAGGCAAAACCGACACAGGAGCTGTAGTCAGGGCTGTCTTGAGCTTCTAAAAGCTCTCCTCACACTCCTCAATCCATATAAAATGTGCACCCTTCTGGGTCAGTCTGGTCATAGGCGCTGACGAAAATCCATCCACAAAATGGCAATAATACCCAGCCAAACCGAGGAAACTGTAGATCTCAGTAGCTGAGGACGGTCTGGGCCAACTCTGTACCACCTCCACCTTCTTCGGATCTACCTTGATCCCATCCGAAGACACCACATGGCCTAGGAATGCCACAGAATCAAGCCAAAATTCACACTTAGAAAACTTGGCGTACAACTTCTTCTCTCTCAATGCTTAAAGCACGGTCCTCAAGTACTGCTCATGGTCCTCCTGGGACCGAGAATATACCAGAATGTCATCAATGAACACAACGATGAAAGTATCAAGATAAGGCCGAAATATGCTGTGCATCAGACGCATGAAGGCTGTTGGGGCATTGGTCAGCCCAAATGACATAACAAGGAACTCATAGTGGCCATATCTGGTCCTGAAGGAAGTCTTCGGAATATCCGGTATCTTCAACTGATGATAACCCGAATATAGATCAATCTTGGAGAACAACCTAGCACCCTGTAAATGGTCAAATAAATCATCAATGCGAGGCAATGGGTACCTGTTCTTCACTTTCACCTTATTCAGCTACCGGTAGTAAATACACATATGCATTGAGCCATCCTTTTTCTTCACAAATAACACCAGAGAACCCCAAGGTGATACACTGGGTCTGATGAACCCCTTCTCAAGCAACTCCTGCAACTGTTCCTTCAACTCCTTCAACTCAGGAGGAGCCATGCGATAGGGAGGAATAGAAATGGGCTGAGTGCCCGGCAACAAGTCAATGCTGAAATCAATGTCTCTATCGGGCGGCATACCCGGAAGATCATCTGGAAATACATCAGAATAGTCCCTGACAACTGGAACTGAGTCAACTGTAGGGGTCTCACACTAACATCTCTCACATAAGCCAAATATGCATCACACCCCTTTTCGACCATCCGCTGAGCCTTAAGAAAAGAAATGACTCGGCGGGGAGTATACTCTAAGGAAACTCTCCACTCTAACCTCGGTAATCCTGGCATAGCCAGCGTCACAGTCTTGGAATGACAATCAAGAATAGCATAGTAGGGAGACAGCCAGTCCATACCCAATATAAAATTAAAATCTACCATACTGAGTAGTAGTAAATCAGCCTTGGTCTCAAAACCACTGATAGCAATCAAACATGACCAGTATACGCGGTCCACAACAAGAAAATCTCCCACCAAAGTAGAAACATAAACAGGGGAACTAAAAGAATCTCGAGATATCCCTAGATGTGAAGCAAAATAAGAAGACACATATGAATATGTAGAACCTGGATCAAATAATACCAATGCATCTCTATGACAAACGGGAACTATACCTGTGATGATCGAATCTGAAGTAATGGCCTCGGATCGGGCCGAAAGAGCATAGTACCTAGCCTGGGCTCCCCCTCTAGGGCGACCTCAACCTCCCCGACCTCCACCTCGAGCTGCCTGAGGTGGTGGGGTAGCAGCTGGGACTGGAAGAATAGCTGGAGGACCTGGTGGAAGACGTGGAGCCTGATAAGTCTGAGGTGGTGCACCCCTCCTTGATCTGGGGCAATCTTTGATCATATGACGAGGGTCATCACACTCAAAGAAACCCCTCGGAGCACGTGATGGCCGCTGCTGACTCTCATCTGGCATGTTGGACTGGCCAGTGATAGCACCTCGAGTAGGAGGCGCCTGGGATACTGGTGGTGCATAATAAGGCTCCTGAGGTCTAGCAGGAGCTGGAATACCACTGGCTGCTAGGAGAGATTAATGAACGGGGCGACTCACAAAGCCCCTACCATAGCGTGCTGCTGGTGCACGGGCTCCTGAAAAATGACCAGTCTCTCGAGACCTCTTGGCCTCTCTCTCCTCCCTGTCTCGGGCTAACATAGTCTCAATCCTCCAGGCAATACTCACGGCCTGCTGGTAAGTAATATCGGTCTCCAGCTCTCTAGCCATGCTGGTCCGAATACTGGGGTGGAGTCCCTCAATAAAGCATCGAACCCTCTCTCTGACAGCGACAACCAAAGCTGGTGCATGGTGAGCCAAATCGCTGAAACGGACTGCATACTCTGACACAGTCATGGCACCCTGGCATAGCTGCTCAAACTCCGCATGCCAAGCATCCCTGAAGCTCTGAGGGACAAACTCAAGTAAGAACATCTCGGAGAATTCAGCTCAAGTAAGTGAAGCTTCCTCGTCACTAAGCTCAAAAGCACGCCACCACTGATAAGCCGCTGCCCTCAGCAGGAAAGTAGTGAAAGAAACCCCATTCGTCTCCACAATACCAATAGTGCGGAGAATTCGATGACACCCCTCAAGAAAACCCAGGGCGTCATCCGAAGCTAGTCCGCTGAACTCAGGTGGGTGGTACTTCTTGTACCTCTCAAGTCGGAGCTGCTCTGCCTCAGGAACAACTATCCTCGTCTCATGCTGAGCTGGAGCTGCTGGGGGCATAGGAATATACTCTGGAACCTTCCCAATATGAACCCTCTGCTCAGGAGTACGGGTTGCGGGAGTCTATGTCCCTCCCCCGGCCTGGGATGTAGCTGGAGCTATTGGGAGTAGACCCGCCTGAGAAAAAGTACTGAACGCACTCAAGAACTGAGCCAATGTCTCCTAGAGGTCTGGAGTAACAGTAGGGACCTCCTGTGCCCCTCCAACTGTAGCTGCTGGGGGCTCCTCTACCTCTGCTCTAGCCGGTGCTCGGGCTGCACCGTGTGCTCGTCCTCTGCCCCGACCCCTGCCTCTGATGGCTCTGACTGGGGGCTCGGGTGCCTGGTCATCAGTACGTCCGGTACGGGTACGAACCATCTGTAAGCAATAATAGAATAGAGTTTAAGAATTTGATGATAGTAATTAGCACGATAAGGAATTCCAAAGAATTTGATTGTTCTTAACAGTTACATAGCCTCTCGAAGATAGCCACGGACGTCTCTGCATCGATCTACGAGACTCTAATAAACCGACTTGTGACTTGTGACTCCTATGAACCTAGACGCTCTGATACCAACTTGTCAAGACCCGTTTTGCCCTCCGAAGGGTATCGTGATGGCACCTAGCCTCTACGACTAGGTAAGCCTAAAATTTGTGGAAAATAATAGAATCAATAAAATAAGGACAGAAAAGAACTCAAGAAGATATAACATAACTGCTCAGCATGTACACTTTCACTTCCCAAAACCCGGAATGTCACGATAGTCACAAGCTCTGTACTAAATGTAGCTTCATACAATGAAATAGTGGAAAAATACATAAGTCTTATATTCCTATACTAGAGTAGAAGGGTACTCGTGGGATTCTGCGGACGCGGAAGAATTACCTCGCGGTCTCCTGGCAGCTGCTAGAATGACTCCTAGTCACGATACTGGGTGCTGGTACCTGGATCTGCACATGCGGAAAACATGCGCAGGAAAGGGCGTGAGTACTCCACATTTGGTACTCCATAAGTGCCAAGTCTAACCCTTGTCAAGTAGTGACGAGGTCAGGTTGAGGCTCCAATGAGGTTTTAAAACAAGTCAATATAAATATAAAACAATGAAAACATAGATGAGCAATGATAAATAGGATCAATGGAGACTGGGAGAAATTATAACAAAACAGAGAGCCCTCGACTCAGCACATCATATTTCTTATCAGTAAATGTGCAATGCATTACAAGGGGAAAGCTCTCGGATCTCAGTCCATAGTCCCAATTTAAATATGCTATGCAGTACAGGGGGAAAGCTCCCGAATCTCTGTCCGAAATCCCAATTTAAATAAGCATTTCAGTACAGGGGGCTCCCGGATCTCGGTCCATAGTCCCAATTTAAATATGAAATGCAGTACAGGGGGAAAGCTCCCGGATCTCGGTCTGTAGTCCCAATTTAAATATGCAAAGCAGAAGTATGTCGGATATGGCTTAATTAAACAGTCCAGAAAAACAACAGGCAAGAATAGAGTAAAGCTACCTAAGCATGGTGCGACTAGTAGAAAATAAGAGAAAATCAAGTGAGAACAGGTAGGCATGCTTACTCTTGAGCTAACTACTCAGTTAAGATGTGAAATTATCTAATTAATTCGAAGCTAATACGTGAAATTAGGAAATTCGCCCAAAAGTCCCCCGGGCCCACGTCTCAGAATCGGGTAAAAAACACATTTTCCGAACCTCCATTTACTCACGAGTCTAACCATATAAGAATCTCCCAAATCTGAGGTCAAACACCCAATCAAAACTCAACAATTTGGTCTTTGAAGTTCATCCCATTTTCCCATTTTCTACCCACAAATTTCGAAATTAAAGGTTGAATTTAAGATTGGAATCATGGAATTTGATCTACAATGGATGGAAATCACTTAACCAAATACCCAGGTGCAAAAGTCTTAAAAAATCGCCCTTCCCGAGCTCCAAAATTCGAAAATGGTGAAAATAGTTTTAAACCCTCGAAATGGGTTTAATATTCTGCCCAGGCCTAAATTGTGATGTGCGGTCGCGCTCATAAAGATGCGATCGTATAGGCTAAGACACACCCTCCTAAAGCTGGAACACAGTGCGGTTGCAAACATCTAGCTGCGTTCGTGGAGCTTTCCTGGACTGGACCCTATGCGTTCGCAGCTAAGGCGAACGCACAGAGTGAAGCTCCCCTGCCCGGCCCAATAGCCCTTGTGCGGTCGCGTTCCTCTTATTGAAATCGCACTGAACAAATTCAGCTGGACCCAAACTTACTCTCCGCGATAGTGGCCCAAAAAACGTGATCGCACTGAAGGATTTATCTGATGCTCAAGAAAACCAGAAACAGCAGAAGACTAAACCAAAAATATACCCGTAGAACACCCGAAATACACCCGAGGCCCCCGAAACCCCAAACAAAACTACCAACCAACCCTAATACCTCATTCAAACTTGGTCGAGCCTTAAAAAAACATCTCATAACATCAAAATCATCAAATATGCATAGATTCAGACCTAAGAACTTATGAAATTTCTAAAATTCACATCTGATGCCGAAACACGTCTAAACTCGTCCGAATGACCTCAAATTTTGCACACATGTCATAAATGACATTACGGACCTTCTGTCAATTTTTGAATTCCATCCCGAGTCCGATATCAAAATTTCACCTATCGGCCGAAATCGCCGAAATTCTAACTTTCGTCAATTCAAGCCTAAATCCACAACCGACCTGGAAAACACATTACGAACAAGCTCCTAACTGTGAAATCACCCAACAGAGCTAACGGAGTCGACCAAATTCCATTCCGAATCTGCCTTCACACAGCTCAAGCTACGGCCAGATTTCTAAAGCTAAATTCCACATTTATGGACTATGTGTCCAAAATCACCCCAGATTTCATCACTCAACGCTCCGATAAGTTCCAATAACATAAATAGACATGAGAGAAGTGGTTATTAGGGAATCAGGGCGCTAAATCTCAAAATGACTGACCGGGTCGTTACATTTTTTGTCTTGGTTCCATTAACAAGAATTCCAATTTGGCTCGTACTAATGCACTGCACTATGAGTTTAGAAATTTTTGGAGGCAAGTTGAAGAATATAAGGGTTCTATGGATAAAATCCCATTCCAGTTTATCAAAGGTCTTTTCAAGATCAATTTTCAATAACATGTCATACTTTGAATTATTAGAAATGCGCATATTGTTAATAATCTCTTGAATAACAATAGCATTTTCACTAGCTCTCCTTTTCTTAATAAAACTGGTTTTCCTTGAATGGTTTAAATGAAAAAATTGCATTAGTGATTTCTTCCAAGGCTAGAGGTCTATCCATGCTTTCTAAATTAATAAAAGGATGACTAGGGACCTGACTTTTAAATATGTCCTTCTTACTAGCATCCTTAGAAGTTGTATAAGAATTTTCAAACTGTGATCCAGTCACCTTTATGATCTTTAAAGTACATTATCGAATTATGGCATTTTCTATTGGAAGCTGTAATATGGAAAAATCTTGTATTAACATCCCCTTCGTTACATCAAGATATTCGAGGCGAAGTTTTCATAAATCTTCTTCTAATTTAAGAATAGCATTAAAATCCTGTTGGAGGTTAAACTCAAGGTTCATTAAGAACAAACTAGTACGATAACTAGGGGAGTTTTGAATACCACGCAGATGAGCCAAAATTATTTTTTTTTCTTCTTAAAAATATCTCCAAAAGTATCATTTTTCCAAGGAATGGTTTTTTCTTTTAGCTCCTTATGGGATTTGTTTAGATCATTAGTATGCCAACTAAAACAAACTAAATTAACGAAGTCTGTGTGCTTACACCAAATTATTTCTAGTCTAAAGGGTTTGCCGTTATGACTAGAATTTTTAGGGGACAATTGAAGTAACAAAGGGTTATGATCTGAGTGAGTCTTTGGAAGGTGGATAACAACTGCCTTTGGAAAAATGTTAATCTATTTATCATTAACAAATATCCTATCAAGCCTTTCCATGATTAACTTGTTGGATTTTCTATGGTGATTGGACCAAGTATACTTACACCCCTTGAAACCTAAGTCTAAGAGTTTATACTTATTAATATTGTTCCATAAGCGTGAGCTACATCTACAATTAATAGAATTACCCCCAAGCTTATCATTGGCACTAAAAGTATCGTTAAAATCTCCTCTATTAGCCAGGGTCCTTTATAGATTTCATGAAAACTTTAAATATTATTCCAAAGGGAATTCCTATTAGAAATGTTTGTGCTAGCATCTATTGAAGAAAATAGCCAAGAAATATTAAACGGACGTACCTCAATGTTGGCATGGATTTCTTGATTCCTTTTAACAAAGTTGTTCACATTGACTAAATCAGAGTTCCAAAGAATTACCATTCATCCAGATTGTCCCTCTGATGTCTATTTGTGAAAAAGAGAAGTCACTTAGAAGGAAAATGTGATTTTCCATTCTAGTTTCCAGTAGAGTCACCATACACGGATTATGAGTGTCTATCATTTCCCTAAAGTTCCTTCTAAATACATCATTGTTACCCCCTCTTATGTTCCAAATGACAAAATTTATTGGGCGATACATCATATTAACTTTATTGTGGTTGTGATTGTTGCCATTTTCCCTTACTCTCTGAGGTGCGGAGAGTGGATTCCTCCTTATCGATGGAATCAATATCATTGCATGGCTCCCCACTGATGGGTCCTGTGGTGGCCTGACATCCATCGAGCACTTGTAGAGTGCCGGGGGGAAACTGAGAATATATCTCTTCTCTCGTGTTTTCCTGAATAGATAAACATTTACCTCGTCTAGACTTGAAAATTCTAGGATTTGTTCTAACCCCATCAAGTTCATTTCCTCTGCCTCCTCTATTTGATGATCTTCTTTTTCTGGAGCATTTAGAGGAGGGTGATGTTGGGGAGCACTGTGTGTTGCATGGGGAGGAACATTTAGGGGTGCATGTGGTCAAGAATTGTTTGCATGGAGTGGAGAATGCATTTGAGAACTCGTATGGGATGTGGCATTGTTGATTGGTGTCCAAGGCATGAATATAGGGTTCATGTTCGAGATCTCTCCCGGGGAAAAGAATGCGAGATCCACTTGCATGTATTGAGTTTGTATTGGGTTGAAGTGTGATGGCAGGCTCCATTGATTCCTCATTAATTGAGCTAGGTTTTAGTTCATTGAAGGAGCTAACGGATGTAGTATGTTGTTCATCCAAACATGGTTGAGATAATTGATCATGGCCATGTGCTTTCCCTCTAAGTGTAGTTGATCTAGGAAGTGAGAGTTTTGGAGAACTATCACAGTTTCTTGTCCATCCAATATCATGTTGAATGATATTGCATGGCCCATTAGACCTTGTTCTATCCAAGAGAGTGGTTGATGATCTTGAGGCAGTGGGGGTCGAACAAAGAATATTTGGTTGCCCCTTTGTGGATTCTAGGGGAGTGGAGGGTTTGACATAGTGAGATCACGTTGGTGTCTTAGGATTTGTATCAAACGATATCTCCTTCGTTGACATACTAGAATTCTTGGCATTGTTATTAGGAGGTTGTTGATTTATATTAAGGCAGTTTAAGGGTTTTTCTGTTATTGGTAGTAGGGCATTCAAGGGAGTAGGATGTTTCTCAATTATTACATCTATTTTCATGTCTTTAAGACAGCTTAAGGAAGTAGTTTTAATAGGATTTTGGCCATATTTTACCTCTAGCACGTGTTTGGCCTCATTGTCCATTTGTAGGGTAGTAGAGTTCTCTTGGGACATGTGTTGTTCATGAGTATTTTCAGTCATGCAAGTAGTTGTTGTATTAGAAGGAGTGATTAGGTTGGCATGAGGGTTTTGGAAATAGATATAGGCGTGTTAGTAGAGCTAATTAGAGAATTATTAGTACTAGGTAGAAGATAATTACTTTGCATGTGATTTAATTGGTCTACATTTTTGGTTGCCAAGTGGTCATCTTGGCTATGAAAGGTGGCCACGTTGAGGGCCATGCAATCTAGCTCATGATCCCCCGATTTTGATTTATCAAAATCAATTAATTTTGGCGGAGTTACCAAATTTTCGAACTTGTTTCCATTCACAGTGTAGAACTTATGGTTTGGATTTTTGTCTAAGATTTTGGTAGAAGGACCTTTATTGGTTTCTTTGTTAATGATGATTCCGTCTACATAATTTTTATTTAATAAGAGGGATGAGGATTTACCTAGCATGGCAGTATTATGGTCGGGTATCTTACGGGATGGTTGGTTAAGCTCCTTTGTCTTGTGATTGGCTTTCTACTTTTTGGAGAAGCTCACCATTTGCCAAACCTCTTCCTTGAATGATTGCAAAACATCTACTTTTTTGCCTAGGAATTTATCTTGTGCCTTAGATTGGTTGGTAGCCGGTTCCAAGAGGGTAGAATTAGGGGAATTGTTTAAAACATTATATTGACATTTGGACATGGCATGACCTAATTTCCCACATTTCTTACATAGGAAATTTTCTCCCTCGTAAAGGATAACCTACTTGTGTTGGCCAATGAAGACGAATGGGATGACTGGAACCTCCAATGGCATTTCAATACACAACCTTGAATATCTTCCTCTGGTTGAGGATGTACATGCATCGATTTTTAAAATTTTGCCAATTTTGTCACCATTTTTTTCAACATTAAATCATCATAGCACTCAGTTGGTAATTGAGGTAGACATATCCAAACAACTTGTTTACCTCGAAAATTGGTGTTAACAATTATATTTGATTTATGGTTCTAAAAATATGTGATTTGTTTCAATACTAGTAAATAAGCAAGAAATATTAGGTGTGTAAGAAGAATATAATAACAAAATCATTGTTACCCAAGGAATTGGGACCTCGAGCTGACTGCCTCGGGGGTCTAGAGGTTGGTTAATAGTAATAAAGTATGAACAATAAGTGAAGAACAATAAAATTGAAGAATAATCTTAAGCATAATGAAACGAGAAAAGCAGAGTAGAATGTTCTATATCAATGAATGATGATGTTTACGAATGATTGGAGTCCCCTTTATATAGGAGGAGAAAATACATTTCTATTCACAATAAAAAATACTATTGGTATAGCTGTATAACCGCCTAGTACGGATTTGTACGAACCAATCCTGAGATTTGCGCCTTGACCTATATGCCCTTGAGAAATTCCATCTTTTTCTTGACTGTCATCGATTTTACACTTCCTCGAGGTAGGACGCGTCGGGCCTTCGATGTGCTCTCTCGAGGTAGGCGTTCTGAGATTGGCCTCGAACTTTACTTCCAGCCTTCCGAGCTCAGGATCGGCACAACAAAGACTTCGAAATCGTACTCCTCCGATTTTTGCCGTATACAGATAATTCCCGCATTTCTTAGAATGAAATGACAAGAAACGATTTGAATTCCCGACGTCCTTGATGATGATATCATTCCTATGACGTAGGATCACCATACATGGATTATGAGTGTTTATTATTTCCCTAAAGTTCCTTCTAAATACATCATTGTTACCCCCTCTTATGTTCCAAATGACAAAATTTGTGGGGCGATAAATCATATTAACTTGATTGTGGTTGTGATTGTTGCCATTTTCCCTCACTCTCTGAGGTGGGGAGATTGGATTCCTCCTTATTGATGGAACCAATATCATTGCATGGCTCCCCACTGATGGGTCCTGTGGTGGCCTGACATCCATCGAGCACTTGTAGAAGTGCCGGGGGGCAACTGAGAATATATCTCTTCTCTCATGTTTTCTTGAATAGATAAACTTTTACCTTGTTTAGACTTGAATATTCTAGGATTTGTTCTAACCCCAGCAAGTTCATTTCCTCTGCCTCCTCGATTTGATGATCTTCTTGTTCTGGAGCATTTAGAGGAGGGTGATGTTGGGGAACACTGTGTGTTGCATGGGGAGGGACATTTAGGGGTGCATGTGGTAGAGAATTGTTTGCATGGAGTGGAGAATGTATTTGAGCACTCGTCTGGGATGGAGCATTGTTGATTGGTGTGGTCCAAGGCATGAATATAGGGTTCATGTTCGAGATCTCTCCCGGGGAAAAGAATGCGAGATCCACTTGCATGTGTTGAGTTTTTATTGGGTTGAAGTCTGATGGGAGGCTCCATTGATTCCTCATTAATTGAGCTAGGTTTCAGTTCATTGAAGGAGCTAACGGATGTAGTATGTTGTTCATACAAACATGGTTGAGATAATTGATCATGGCCATGTGCATTCCCTCTGAGACTAGTTAAGCTAGGAAGTGAGAGTTTTGGAGAACTATCACTGTTAGGGGTGGGCGCGTTCGGTCGGTTCGGTTTGATGAAATTCGATTCGGTTATTCAGTTTTCGATTTTGTAAATATAGTAACCAAAACCAAACTCAAATAAGTTCGGTTTAGTTCGGTTTTGGAATTTCGGTTCGGTTTATTTTGGGTCGGTTTTCGGTTTGAAAATTATTATATTGGGCTGGGCTTCTTCTGCGTAAAAATTGGACTAGTTTGTTGGTTTTTTCCAAAATCTATTCTTTTATTTACATAGTCATAAACAATCCAGTATGTAGTTCAAAATTTATACCATTCTTTTTGGTGTTTCTTCAGATGGACAAAGTTGCAATACTTGGAGATGCAATAGACTATATAAATGAATTACAAGAAAATGTGAAGTTATATCAAGCTGAACTCAATGAAGTAGCAGCACAAGTTTCCAACAATCAAAGTTCTGAACTGGTTCTATCAGAGATGAGTGAAATGTCCAAAGTTACTGGACAAGCTAATGAGAAAACACAAATTTCACTTAATACAAGTAAAACGACAAGAATGAAGGTGTTTGAAGTTGCTACATTTCTTAATTCCACTGTCCACAAAAAGTTTACAGTTCCACCATACAAAACATAGTATTTTAGTCCCACACTACTAGTAGTTACAACCAAAAGAGCATTAAATTATTTACATTACATAACCAAAAAACAGCCCCTGCTAGTCCAGCACTACTACTACATGACACTAGCAGTCCATCACTACTACTAGTCCAATTTTTACGTAGAAGACAGTTGCTCCAGCACCAAAAGCAGCCCCTACTAGTCTGCTACAACACCATCAGTCAAAACATCTTCGTACCTATGTAAAGTGAAGAAGGTACTGGAAAATTCATAGCTAAAAAATGAAGGTACTGTGAGAAAAGTTCAAAAATTGTTGAATATTACCACACATGCCACAGGTTGCAACTATATGTCAATAATAGTTGAATCTTTTGCACAATTAGCCAAATCTAAGGAAAATATTGAAGTAAACTTTGTCATGCATTAGTTTTAAATAAACTATTTGTAATATAATAAATGCAAAACACAAATAATTACCAAGTTCCAGTTGTTCTAGATACTCCAAGTCTTCCTCAACTTTAATAGGAATAGGTTCACTTCTAAGCCAATCTTGAAGACAAATAAGAGATTGCACCAGTTTAGGCGTCAACGAACTCCTGAACGGGTCAAGAATGCGACCTCCCGTGATGAATGCACATTCGGATGAAACACTTGAAATAGGAATTGCTAACACATCACGAGTCATCTCCACAAGAATAGGAAATCTAGGCTCATTGATTTTCCATCACTTCAAGATTTTAAAGTCCTCTGTTTCAGGCTCAAGATCTTCAGCAAGATATCTTTCTAACTCTGATTTAGTACCTAAACCTCCTGTCACTTCCTTATGTTTCTCAAATTCCAATTTCGTTCTCATTGTTCCCCTTTTTAAAAAGCTACCATAACTACTGACAGTAGCTGTTGTGTTTCCAGATGAAATAGATGAAGATCCTTTTGAATTTTTCTTTTACATAATAATCAAACAAAGAATCCATATAATTTTTCACTTCTAAATTAAATTTTTTTCCCTTATTTTTCTCCAAACATCCTCACAATTGCAAAAGGAACATATTCAAGCTTGTTACGGGGATCCAAAATTGATGCAATAAAGATCATCTTGTTCATTTTTTCAGGTTCACCCCAATACTTCGCAAATTTTTCTTTCATTTTTTTTGCCATTTCTTTCAAACTAGCATCTTCATTTTCCATCCATTCTTTCAAAATAAGATCAAGTTCACAAATTTCAACAAAATGCACATTGGAAGTGACATAAAGAGAACCAAAGACCCTCAAATTAAGCAAATAAAAAGCTTCAAGAAATTTTACCATTGTTCTCACATTATCCCAGTCAGCACTTGTGAGATCACCTGCACTAGTTCCATCTTCACATACATAGGCACGAAGATGATGCAACAATCCAGTATGAAAGAAACTATATTTGTCAAAGGCAAGCTCAAATTGTTATGATGTGTCTAACATCATGTATGTAGAGTTCCATTGAGTAGAAACATCTAAGAAAAATGTTCTCTTGGAAGTTAACTTTTGAGATTTACAACATTCTTTAAACTTTCTATCCTAGCGGGAGATTGTCTAATGTATCTCACAGCTTGTCTAACTCTCTTGACGGAGACACCAATTTCTTTCAACCCATCTTGTACAATGAGATTAATTATGTGAGTCATACATCTAACATGCAAGTGTTTACCATTCGTTATATTAGTTCCCCAAGTAGTCAATTGTTTAGACACTTCTCTTACTGTGACATCATTGGAACTAGCATTATCTGCCGTTATAGTAAATACATTTTCCAAATCCCAATCAAGCAAGAAATTAGTAATAACCGATGCCATATCATTACCCTTATGACTAGAGATGGGACAAAAGCTTATTACCCTTAAGACACATATAGTTTATTCTTTGTATAGAAGTCCAAGTATCTGTTGTAAGACAGATTTTAGGACGTGCTTCATTGAAGGACTTATTCAAACTTTGCCTTTGCTCACAATAAAGTTCATAACAATCTGTTGTCAATGTTCTACGAGAAGGAATTTGAAATTGAGGTATGTGACTCCTATAAACTTCTTAAATCCCTCATTTTCAACAAAACTAAATGGCAGTTCATCCAAAACTATCATTTGAGCTAAAGCTTTCCTACTAAGTGCTTGATCAAATTTCCAAGTGGTAAGCACCTCTTTAGTTGCCCCATTTGAAGTTGGTAGAAAACTTAATTGTGTTTGACTATTTTCATGCTACGGGGCATTTTGGGACACTTAACGAGATGATTGTTCATTGATGTAGTACCATTACCTTTCGTAGCAGCATCATAAGTTTTTTGACAGTACTTACATCTTGGTCTTTGAACTCCACTAGGATCATCATACTTCTCAAAATGGTTCCAAGCTTTAGATCTAGGTCGCATCGCTTTCCTTTTCTTTGGAGCTTCATCAAGATTGTCCGGAATGAAACCTTCGGTGTTGGGTATGCTATCATTTGAACCCCCACCTTCGCAGGCTTCGCTTACCCTACTTCCATTTTCTTCCATCTACAAAAACGAATACAAGCAGAACGATATATTGCAATGAGCTTACTATTCTGGACAAGAATTGAATACCTAAGGCTATAGGGTATTCTGGACAAGAATTGAATACAAGCAAAACAAATAGAAAAATTCTGGACAAGAATTGAATACAACTATAAAAGCAGAATAAGTAGATTTCTTAATATAAGCTAATCTGACCCAGCCAGCCGTAAGCATATTAATGCGGAGTAAAGGTTAATTTTACATTGCATTATATAAGCTAATCATGCACCAATAGATTCTGCAGCAAGAATACTGAAACATGCAGGAATTGAAGAAATGAGAGACAAAGTAGATGAAGCTTACCAGTTACCGGCCCTAGAGATGAAGTTGCCAGTGGCCCCGTTCCAGATGAAGCTTACCCAGTTCCAGATGAAGCTTACCAGTTTCAGTCTTCCAGATGAAGCTCACCAGTTCCAATGGCTACCGATAGAGAGACTGAGAGCGAGAGGGAGAAGACTCAGAAGAAAAAGCCCTAAGTTATTCACTTATTTGGATTAATTAGGAATGAGAGAAGAGAGAAAAGCCATAGCCCATAAGGTTAAGGACTTAAGGCTGCCGATTTTCGATAGAGAGACTGAGAGCGAGAGGGAGAGGGAGAGGGAGAGGGAGAAGACTCAGAAGAAAAAGCCCTAACCCCTAAGTTATTCACTTATTTGGGCAATTGGGTTTGGGCTGAGTATTTGCAATAGGGGTGGGCCTAAGACTAATATTTGTACATAAGTATATATAGTTTAAAGAGTCCATGTACATATATTTCGGTTTTTCAGTTAACCGAAATAAAAAAATCAATAACCGACAACCGAACCGAAAAACTGAATTTTAAATTTTTTTAAAAAAAAACCGACCAAAAAAACCGAATAACTGAAACCGAAATAAAAAAAATTTCGGTTCGGTCGGTTTTTTCGGTTCAAACTGAAATATGCCCACCCCTAATCACTGTTTCTTGTCCATCAAATACCATATTAAATGATATTGCATGGCCCATTAGACCTTGTTCTATCCAAGAGAGTGGTTGATGATCTTGAGGCAGTGGGGGTCGAACAAAGAATATTTGGTTGCCCCTTTGTGGATTCTGGGGGAGTGGAGGGTTTGACATAGTGAGATCACGTTGGTGTCTTAGGATTTGTATCAAACGATATCTCCTTCGTTGAGATACTAGAATTCTTGGCATTGTTATTAGGAGGTTGTTGATTTATATTAAGGCGGTTTGAGGGTTTTTCTATGGTTGGTAGTAGGGAATTCAAGGGAGTATGATTTTTCTCAATTATTACATCTATTTGCATGTCTTTAAGATAGCTTGAGGAAGTAGTTTTAATAGGATTTTGGCCGGATTTTACCTCTAGCACGTGTTTGGCCTCATTGGCCATTTGTAGGGTAGTAGAGTTATCTTGGGACATGTGTTGTTCATGAGTATTTTCAATCATGCAAGTAGTTGTTGTATTAGAAGGAGTGATCAGGTTGGCAGAAGGGTTTTGGAAATAGATATAGGCGTGTTAGTAGAGCTAATTAGAGAATTATTAGTACTAGGTAGGAGATAATTACTTTGCATGTGATTTAATTGGTCTACATTTTTGGCTGCCAAGTGGTCATCTTGTCTATGAAAGGTGGCCACGTCGAGGGCCATGCAATCTAGCTCATTATCCCCCGATTTTGATTTATCAAAATCAATTAATTTTGGCGGACTTACCAAAGTTTCGAACTTGTTTCCGGTCATAGTGTAGAACTTATGGTTTGGATTTTTGCCTAAGATTTTGGTAGAAGGACCTTTATTGGTTGCTTTGTTGATGATTATTCCATCTACATAATTTTTATTTAATAAGAGGGATGAGGAGTTACTTGGCATGGCAGTATTATGGTCGTGTATCTTACGGAATGGTTGGTTAAGTTCCTTTGTCTTGTGATTGGCTTTCTTATTTTTGGAGAAGCTCACCATTTGCCAAACCTCTTCCTTGAATGACTGCAACAAATCTTCTTTTTTGCCTAGGAATTCATCTTGTGCCTTAGATTGGTTGGTAGCCGGTTCCAAGAGGGTAGGATTAGGGGAATTGTTTAAAACTTTATATTGACATTTGGACATGGCATGACCTAATTTCCCACATTTCTTACATAGGAAATTTTCTCCCTCATAAAGGATAACTTGCTTGTGTTGGCCAATGAAGACGAATGGGATGACTGGAACCTCCAATGGCATTTCAATACACAACCTTGAATATCTTTCTCTTAGGGTTGAGGATGTACATGCATCGATTTTTAAAAGTTTTCCAATTTTGTCACCATTTTTTTCAACATTAAACCATCATAACACTCAATTGGTAATTGAGGTAGACGTATCCAAACAACCTGTTTACCTCAAAAATTGGTGTTAACAATTATATTAGATTTGTGGTTCTAAAAATATGTGATTTATTTCAATACTAGTAAATAAGCAAGAAATATTAGGTGTAAGTAAGAAGAATATAATAACAAAACCACTGTTACCCAAGGAATTGGGACCTCGAGCTCACAGCCTCAGGGGTCTCGAGTTTGGTTAATAGTAATAAAGTATGAACAATAAGTGAAGAACAATTTAGTTGAAGAATAATCTTGAGCACAATAAACGAGAAAAGCAGAGTAGAATGTTCTATATCAGTGAATGATGATGTTTACAAATGATTGGAGTCCCCTTTATATAGGAGGGGAAAATACATTTATATTCACAGTAAAAAATACTATTGGTACAGCTGTATAACCGCCTAGTACGGATTTGTACGAACCAATCCTGAGATTTGTGCCTTGGCCTATATGCCCTTGAGAAATTCCTGTTGTTTCATGACTGTCATCGATTTTGCACTGCCTCGAGGTAGGCCGCCCCAGACCTTCGATGTGCGCTCTCGAGGTATGCGTTCTGATACTTCCCTCAAACTTTACTTCGAGCCTTCCGAGCTCGGGCTCAGCACAATAGAGACTTCAAAATCGGACTCCTCCGATTTCGGATGTATACAGATAGTTCCCGCGTTTCTTAGAATGAAATGATACAAAACGATTTGAATTCCCGATGTCCTTGATGATGATATCATTCCTATGACGTAAGCATTGAAATGACCAAAGCGTCACATCGCTTCTCTTCCCCAAAAGCATTGGGTGCACGTTAGAGCCGATCGACCACAAGTATCAATGAACAGTCGCCGCCTTTCTCTATATATACCCACTTTGGTTTCTCATTAGGAATTTTTTTACTCTGAAATACTTACTCTCCTCTATAAGCTTCCCTTTCTCCACCAATTCTTCCACCATATTAGCCCAAAACCTCGTTGTTTTATTCATTTCCTCCTTCTTTTTCTAAAGAAACTATGGACAAAACTTCTAAATTCATTCCTTAGAAAGAAGGAACCTCCACTTCTACTTCACGTCCGGCCGGTGGTAAACCCTCCCGATGTCGCCGGCCGTCGGGAACATGCATCGAGGTACATAAGATCCATCGAGGAAAGACACCTCGAAGCTATGAGGAGAGAGTGTAAATGGGGGAAGGAAGTAGTTCTGCTAATACCCTCTCGTGAAGAGGATATCACGACTTATGTAGAGGGGTTCCTAGTGTGTACACATACCCCTTTACATTGGGTCCCCTCGACCCGCTCGTGCTTGAATTCTACCAAAAATATCAAGTTACCCTGGGTAATATTCATTCATCCTTCTGGCGGATCATTTCGCCGAAAAGTCCGGGATCGAGTTCACCGTCATCCACCTCTCATCCGAATATACCGACCTCAACATTTTTGAGGTCTAATCAAACTCCAACGCCGATCTACCAAGTCCTTCTTCACCAGTAACGACGAAGTCAGGGATTGAGGTTGGATGAGTCAGTTTATCCGGGTGAGGACTATCGACGTTATTCCCAAGGAGTTCCTGTCGTTCCCCGAGAAATGGAAATTCGAACGTGAGTAAAATGCTTTATTTTATTTCTTTTTCATGATTTTTGCTGAACTTCGCATAATTGTTCCTTTTCCTCTCCCAAAGCGGTCCCATGGATGCCTTATGTGGTCCTCGACCTCGAGGACTGGGCTCGCAAACTGGCTGCTACTTCATCATACGACAAACGCAAGTGGAAGGATTTGTCGAAGGGAAAATGGGAAGCAAAACCTCAAGGTACGTGTTATAATATTCCTTCCCTTAATAAAAATACCTTTCTTCATGTGGCCTAATTCCATTGTCACATGTATTGGCGATTTCTCCGAGATGAGGTCGCCCCCTCTCGGGGAGGAAGAGGGATCTTTGGCTCCAGATCCAAAGAAGGATAATAATAAGAGAAAGAGATCCTTGAAGAGAGAGGATACTCAAAGCAAAGCGGATCCTGCTCGGAGGCGCAGAAAAAACATTGTTATCAACGAGGATTTTTTCTTTGTCCGCCGGTCCATGGACGCTGATGATGACGAAATGGAGGGTTCGACATTGGTGACTCGAACCAGAAAGTCTTCGGACGCTATTAAGCCTGCTGAAGACGAGGCTCCTAGCCTCGAAAGAGGAGTTCCAAAAGAGAAAAGGGACGAAGGCCCTTCATTAACTGACTTGGTGACTGCTTCTCAGAATTCAGGAAATACTCCAAAGGGAGCGAGCTTCGCAGCTCCTCTGCCCGATCAGAGCGTCTCAGGTGATCTCCCCGAGGTCGTGACAACAGGTCATTCACCATCATTTCAAGCCTTTTCCGAAGATTCCATAAGGGACTCTCAGAACCTGAAGACACCCGAGTTAGGCGGAGTCCCGAGTGAAAACGACCCCTTCCAGAGTTCCTTTACTGGGGTCGATAAGGCCAAACCAGCGGATGTAATCTCAATCTTCGAGGAGGCTCAACGTCTTTGCTCAATTGTAAGTTTTTAATAGCACTATAATTTTTCCAACTTCATTCTTTCTTCTTTTGTTGATCGATCTTTCCTTTCTGTAGGCCTTCGATAAATTTAAGACTGAGTTGTGTCACTATAAGGCTGAATTACGTAGATCCTCGAACGAGGAGAAATCCCTCAGTCTTCTTTCTTACAAGAAGGAAAAGGAATTGAGGCATCTTCGATCAGAGTTTACTAGAGCTCGGGAATACGAGGACGAGCAAGAGAAGCATGTAACCTTAGTTCTGAAAAGTATGGACTCCCTCTACCGTCTTCGAAGGCTAACACTTTGATATCTCAGTTGCCACAAAAGGTGGATATGGTGGAACGCCTTCGGGGTGAGGTCGACCACGTTAATTTTCAGTGCAATGAATGGAAGGCATAGATGGACATCCTTGTTGCGGCAAAAAAAGATGCATTGGCAAAGGTATCTGCCCTTGAAATTCAACTTCGGAATGCTCAAGAGAGAAATTCGATTCAGGCGGACAGGATAGCCGAGCTCGAGGATGGTCTCACGAAGGCCAAGGCCGAAGTTGAGAAAGCCCGGACTGAAGCCAAAGAAATAAAAACCAAGGCCGACAAGACGGTGGCCATCTATTTGAAGGATGCTGTTGATGCTCAGATGGAATTGAGAGGGGCCTCCGACCGGGAGAAAAGAAGCAACGATTATGTCCACCGCCGATCTCGGAGGAAAACCCTAGAAGAGATCCATGCTAAGTGATTCGATCTCTCTAGGGAGATAGAGCAAGCCAAGGTAGACGAAGCTGATGCCAAATTCGTTCTTTCCTCTGATGATGAAGTTGATGTTGAAGATGATGAAGAGAAGGATGAAGAGGAGGCTTCCGGGGAAGAGGCTGGTCCCGAGGGGTTTGACGGAGACAAAGTCCCCGAGGGGGAAAAGATTCCCAAAGATCAGCTTGCCGAAGATCAAGCTGCCGAAGACGTAGTCCCCGTGGGTGCTGCCTCTGATCAGGCGACCTCGACGATAGACTAGGACTTTTTTTATTTTGTGTAAGGGCTCCGTGTGGGAGATTTGTAAACATACTTTTGGACCATCATCTGTATATAAAGAATCTTTTGTTTCATCTTTGTGTTTTGTTAATTTCCGACTTGTCTTTGCCTTTGAGATTTGTTGTTGACGATTAGTCTGATGTATTGGACTTAGAATATATAGCCCTAAGGTTTTTGTGTTTTGATCGAGATCGATAGTAGATGACCACTTAAGGTCCGATATTCGAGCTATGCTTTAACTCGATACTTTCAAGTCTCGAGCACGGTGTGCTTCGGCCTTTAAGTTATTTTTTAAGTATCGGCCCTTTGGATTTAAAACATCGGCCCTTAGGCTCTTTTAAGTTGGCCCTTAGGCTCTTTAGATTGGACCTTAGTCTCTTACATATCGTCCCTTAGGCTCTTACACATCGGCCCTTAGGCTCTTTTTAGATTGGGTCAATTCGACCTCTAAGATGGCTACAATTTTCCCCCTTTCTGGCTAAAGACTTGTAAAAATTTTGTTATGCCTTAGAATGTTTTTATATTCGTTCGATTTTTTGACGGTTCGATTGTTTGGAACCTCGGTTTTAGTCGATGTGCAATGATAGTCGAGTACCTCTTGAGGTTTTCTCGAAGGATGATATTTTCGAAGCCTTCATATTATTTGGGGCTGATTTTATCGAAGCCCCTTTGCTTTTGCCGAGGGTAGCCTGATTTAACCAATTTTTCAAAGTACTTGAAGGCCTTTAGTTTTATGGCGGAAGTCCGACGTCTCCGAGCCGCATTATTTTGGCCGTAGCCTTTTCATATGGCCGTAGCCTTTAGTCCCGAGTGAGATGGACTTGGCCTTAATATCAAGGGGATGCCTTTTTAAGGTCTTATAAGTTCATGTATGCCTCATTGAGGTCTTGTAAGTTTGAGTATGCCTCATTGAGGTCTTATAAATTTGAGTTTGCCTCAATGAGGTCTTGTAAAGTTCGTCTATGCCTCATTGAGGTCTTATAAGTTTGATTTTTTGATGGCTCAACAAGTTGACTATCAATGACAGTCCCCGAGTATTCGAGTATATTTGGCCTTTGAGCCGTTAAATGTGAAAATAGTAGACTTCTTCGAGGCACAAAAGTGTTTCAATATAATAAGAGTGCTTCTTTGAGTAATCGATACATGCGTACTTGTTTTTTCCATCGGGGGCTCGACTATTCTGTATGGACGGTTCATTTGACCGTTTGGCCCATTACAACATTCTCCTAATCGAGGCCCTCCTTGGCATGACTTACTTATTTTCTTCGAAAGTGTAACCTCCGAGGGTGATGCCCCCCAGTATTCGAGGTTGATAGAAAAGAAGACTTGAATACTTGTTGAGTTTTCCTTAGGTAGCATATAGGCGTTGCCTCGTTAAAAACCTTGCCGGTAAAACCCATTTGGGATAAAACCTGATCTAAGGGAAAAAGAGTACAACACATGCTTTAAAACCCTAGGTCTTCGAGCTGAAGGGTGTTTCGATATCTCCAATAGAACACCTGTAAGGAGTTAGTATAAAATATAAACGAAAAAGGGAAAAGGTCATACCTCAGCAATAATAATGTTTGAGCAACGATATATTCCAATTGTTTGGTAGTTGCTCGCCTTCCATTATGCCAAGTTTGTACGATCCTTTTCCTATGACATCGAGGACATGGTACTGTCCCTCCCAATTAGGGCCTAGTTTTCCTTCATTTGGGTTTCGAGTATTGAGGGTGACTTTTCGTAGAACTAAGTCCCCGACTCCGAAATAGCGGAGGTTCGTTCTTCTGTTGTAGTACCTTTTGATCCTTTGTTTTTGAGCGTCCATTCGAACTAATGCAGCCTCACGCTTTTCATCTAATAGCTCTAGGGAGGTGTTCATGGCCTCATTGTTTGAGTCCTCGATAGTATGTTTAAATCTAACGCTTGGTTCCCCGACCTCGACTGGGATCAACGCCTCAGACCCATATACCAAAGAAAACGGGGTCTTCCCTATGCTTGACTTCGATGTTGTTCGATATGCCCATAGTACATCAGGCAACACTTCTCTCCATTTCCCCTTCACATCATCTAACCTCTTTTTCAAGTTTTGGATGATGGTTTTGTTTATGGACTCGGCTTGATCATATGCACTTGGGTGATAAGGCGTTGATAGGATCCTTTTGATTTTATGTCTTCGAGGAATTTTATTACCTTTCTGCTGATGAACTGCTTCCCATTATCGCATGTTATCTCGGAGGGAATCCCGAATCGACATATGATGTGATCCCATATGAAGTTGATGACTTCTTTTTCTCTTATCTTTTCGAAGTCCTGCGCTTCTACCCATTTTGAGAAGTAGTCAGTCATAAATAAGATAAATCGAGCTTTACCTGGCGCTGTTGGTAGGGGGCCGACGATGTCCATCCCCCATTTCATGAATGTCCACGGGGATATGACCGAGTGTAGTTGTTCACCGAGTTGATGAATCATCGGTGCAAATCTTTGGCATTTATCACATCTTCGAACAAACTCCTTAGTGTCCTTCTCCATGCTATCCCAGTAATACCCCGCTCTGATCACCTTGTGAACCAAAGAATCGGCAACAGAATGATTCATACAAGTTCCTTCGTGGATTTCTCGTAGCACATAATCAGTATCCCCTGGTCCCAAACATACTGCCAATGGTCCATCGAAGGTCCTCCTATACAATGTTCCATTCTCGTAGAGTGAAAATCGGGTTGCTTTGGCTCGGAGGGACCTCGATTCTTTTGGGTCCGTGGGGAGCTTCCCATGCTTCAAGTAGTCGATGTAATTTTTCCTCCAATCCCATGTTAGACTTGTTAAGTTAATTTATGCATGACCCTCTTCGATCATCGACCTCGATAGTTGAAGGACAATCCCCGGGACAATATCATATTCTTCAACAGATGAGCCCAAGTTTGCGAGTGCATCAGCCTCACTATTCTGTTCTCGAGGTACATGGACGAGGGTCCACTCTTTGAAGCGGTGCAATGTTACTTGAAGCATGTCTAAGTATCTTTGCATCCTATCTTCTCGAACCACGAAACTTCCGTTTACTTGGTGACTATCAAAAGAGAGTCACATTTTGCTTCGATGACCTCTGCTCCCAGGCCTTTGTCTAATTCAAGACCTGCAATCATGGTCTCATACTCGGTCTCATTGTTAGTCAATTTTGAAGTTTTTATAGATTGTCTAATAATGTTGCTCGTAGGCGGTTTCAGAACTATACCGAGCCCGGACCCTTTCACATTCGAGGCACCGTCACTGAAGAGGGTCCACACCCCCAATGATGTGCCCATTTTTAACAAGAGTTCCTTTTCTATTTCGGGCACGAGGGCAGGCGTAAAATCGGCCACGAAGTCTGCCAAAATTTGAGACATGATAGCCGTTCGAGGTTGATACTTGATATCGTACCCTCCGAGTTCGATGGCCCATTTGGCCAATCGGCCCAATAACTCGGGCTTATGCTAAATGTTTCAAAGTGGATATGTAGTTAATACACATATAGGATGACTCTGAAAATATGGTTTCAACTTCCTAGATGCACTTATTAATGCTAGGACTAATTTTTCTAAATGTGGATACCTAGTTTCAGCATCTCCAAGGGTTCGACTTACATAATAGATAGAAAATTGCGTACCTTTCTCTTCTCGAACCAACACACCACTTACCGCTACCTCGGACACGGCTAAATATAAATAGAGTGTTTCATCCTCCTTTGGTGTATGAAGCAAGGGTGGGCTCGAAATATACCGTTTTAATTCTTCCAAGGCATGTTGACACTCCCGGGTCCATGCGAAGTCATTTTTCTTCTTAAGCAGAGAGAAGAAATGATGGCTCCGATCTGAAGACCTCGAGATAAATCAGCATAAGGCAGCTATCCGCCCGGTCAGCCATTGCACGACTTTCATATTGTTTACTACGGTGATCTTCTCGATGGCTTTGATTTTGTCGGGGTTGATCTCGATCCCCCTGTTTGACACCATGAAGCCCAAAAATTTGCCCGAGCCTACTCCAAAAGTGCATTTCTCGGGGTTGAGCTTCATGTTGTATTTTCTTAGGCTATTGAACGTCGCCTGCAAATGAGTCAAATGGTCCTATGCATGCGTGGACTTAACTAGCATGTCATCAATGTATACTTCCATAGATTTGCTTATTTGATGTTCGAACATCTTATTAAGTAGGCGTTGATATGTTGCTCCCGCATTTTTTAGCCCAAAGAGCATTACATTATAGCAATATGTACCATACTTCGTGATAAATGAAGTCTTTTCTTGGTCCTCCGGGTTCATTTGTATTTGATTGTACCCGGAGTAGGCGTCGAGAAAAGTAAGGATCTCGTGGCCAGCCGTGGCATCGATCAATTGATCGATGTTGGGCAGTGTGAAAGAATCTTTAGGGCAAGCTTTGTTCAAATCCTTGTAGTCTACACACATTCTAAGTTTTTCCCTTTTGAGGGGACTACCACTACGTTAGCTAGCAATTCGGGGTATTTTACTTCCCTAATGGATCCTATTTTGAGAAGTTTAGTTACCTCATCTTTGATGAATGCGTGCTTTACCTCGGACTGAGGTCTCCTTTTTTGCTTCACCGGTTTGAACTGGGGGTCGACACTTAGTCGGTGGGTGGTTATTTCCGGTGGGATCCCTGTCATATCTAAATGGGACCAAGAGAATAAATCAATGTTATCAATAAGAAATTGAATAAGTTTTTTCCTGAGTTCAGGGGTTAATCCCGTTCCCAGGTATACCTTTCGTTCTGGAAGATGCTCGGTCAATACGGCCTGCTCGAGTTCTTCGATTGTGGACTTCGTTGCATCTGATTCCTCGAGGGCGAAAAAGGTTCGAGGGGTGAGGAAATCTTCTTCTTCGTCCTCGACCACTTGTTCGTCGGGCTCCTTCCCCTCGGGCTCAACCGAGGATATGGACTGTGATTGTTATTTGGCTTCCTGTTTGTCTATTGACTTCTCCGAGGTAGATGGTGTCGATACTGATGCCAAGTCGTGCACTGCAAACATCTCCTTAGTTGCATGCTGCTCTCCGTATGCTATTTTCACGCCATCTTTTGTTGGGAACTTTGTGAGCATGTAATTTTTAACCTACTATATATTCCTACAAAATTCAACAAATAAATTAATGATTATAAACCTTTGTTGAATCTCAATGTCTGTGTGTGAATTATTTGCATTACGTAAATCATAATTTGTCTTTTAAAACTCATAAATGATTTAAAGTTTCATGATTCGGTGCATAACTTCAATCATTTTTTATTGAAAAATTACGGAAAATTATTCTTCAAATAATCACATTTTTTTAACTAGAAATTTCAACCTTTAATTTACTCATTAATTAAAATTTAAACTAGAGTTGATTAATGTATTACTTGCAATCGATTGAAATAAATAACAACAAAAATGTTGATTATTCGACACAATGTAGATTTAATGATTAATTCATTCATTTTTTCTAACAAAATTGTGAAATTTGTTCCTTAAATGATATAAGTATTAAATTAAATGATATTACTCTTAATTAATTTATAATTAGACAAAAACTAAGTTAGAATTAATCACTACATTTTTTTTATTATGTGTTAGAGTTAAAATAGGCGAAATTCGGATCTGGGCTAGAATTGCCCAGGCCCAAAATCCCTCTCATTACCCGCATCGATCCAAGCCCAAACAACCCACAACCCGGCCTGCCCCTACACCACCAAAACGACCCCGTTTAAGTTAAGATCAATCTCAGCCGTTGATCTTTCCAGATCCAACGGCTGAGAACTACCCAATCCCTAACTATATAAATGTCCAAACTAAACCCTACCCCCCATTCACTCAGAAAGTCTAACCCCCCCTCCCCTTCGTTCGTCTCTCTCTCTCTCTCTCTCTCTTCTCTCTAAGAGAAACCCTAGCCGCCCCCAGACTCTCACCGCCTTCCGGCCACCGGAACTCGACCAAATGCCACCAAATCCTTACCAGACGATCCTCTCCTCACCCTTAACCCCATCCCACCATCAGTTTCCCTAAAAACCCACCCGAACCCCTTCGATTTCAGATCTAAGAAAGGCATAAAACTTGGCCTCCTATTATCAGTTCGATTCAAAACAATCAATGGTTCAAAGCTACATGAGTCAACAACTCTTGATGAGAGTTGTTGATTCATGTGGGTTTGGATCATTTCCAAACCCTGCCCAAATGTGTCAGCACCCTGCGGGTATCCCTTCCCCCCTATCTTTTCTTTTCTGACGTTTCTTCACTTTTAGAAAAAATGAAATCGCATGCCTCACTGTTTGATACATGTGTTTGTGTTGTACTGTTCTCATATAACATGCGTTTGTTCTTGATTTAGTTTAGATCTCTAAAATGCATACGTCAAAGGTATAATAACCATTTCAGATTTATGCTATTTAGTTTGAAATCGTTGTTTCGAGTTTGGTTTTTTTTGTTGAATATCCTCTTTTCTTGGCCTGTTTAATTCCAAATATGCATGCGTACCTGATCCGTACCTCATGGTTTAAATTGTTCACTGGTTAGAGATTATTATTTCCTCCCAGACTGTTTTCCCCCTTTCTTTCCCTATTTTTTCCTCAACTATTAAGTTTCTCGCTCTAAGGATTGATTACTAATCTGGTTTAGGAGTTCATGAACCTTTCTGTTTAAGTAACATGATGTTTGTTTTAATTGAATTGTTAGTTTTGTTTGTTTGAATAGGCAAGCCTATACTAATTATACTTTCTTTTTTTTTTTTTTTTTTACTTACTTTCTTTTGGTTTCAACTTTAGTTTCAATCAATTTTAATCAATCAAGTAATAATTTAATTAGGTAATGAAGAGACACTTATGTGCGAATAATTAAGTGTATATTTGAACTAAGTAATAACACAATTGACTAAGTCTAAGAAGTTCAACCTAATTAATCTAAATTAATTAATTAACCTGAAACTAATCAACCAATTAGGCTAAAAAAACTCAGTTCTAAACAGTGTTTGGTACAGGTTTAACCTAGACTTATCAAAACTAATTTAGTTAACAATAATTCCCCCCATGATCACTTGTATAATATATTGACCCAGTCTAATAGTCTCTTAAACAACTAATTAAGTCCTAAGATCTGCCTAAGGTAATTAGTTTAGGACTAATTAACTAAAATAAATCATTTAACCAAGGTTTAATAATTATCCAACACCTAATCAACTTCTTAAACCAGTTTTAAATCAGTAGGGATTAAGCACCCTAATTAGTTAGGTCTAACAACTTAATT
>ML389043.1:1032-12805 GCA_005239525.1 Nicotiana knightiana
GCTAACGCCAGGCACCCCCTGGCCTTAAGAGCCAAACGCCTGGCTAACGCCAGGCTTGTCCCGGGTCGCTCCTTTTCGACTCTTGAGCGTATTTTTCGACGTTTATGCTCTCATTTAGCTCGGCTTCCGTTTCCAATTCACCTACACATTAAATAAACCCCATTAGGCACATACGACGTGTATTTTTATCATTAAAGCACATAAAATGCAAGGTATATAATGCTAAAAATCATGAATTCTAGCCACGCATCAGTACACTACATTTTTAGCTTCATTTGTTATTTGTCCATCATCTTCAACGTAAACTAAAATCTTTAACCATTTTCTACTTGTCACTCGTGAAAGAGAAACATACAGATGTCCATGCGTAAACACTGATTTCTTCAAAAATAACCCAACATGAGACAATGACTGACCTTGACTTTTATTAATTGTCATTGAAAAAGACACCACAATCGGAAATTTTCGTCGATGGAACTTAAAAAGTATCCTCGCATTAGATGGAGTCAACGTCATTCTTGGAATAAATAATTTTTCTCCAGCCATATTTCCTGATAAAACGTTGGCGTCAATAACTCTATTTCCAAGTCTTGTGATGATCAACCTTGTACCATTGCATAATCCCGATGACTCATCTATATTTCTCAGTAACATCAGAGGAACACCAACCTTTAGAGTAATAGAGTGATTTGGAACTCCAAAACATATTATACTATTTAGGAATTCTGGTGTATGTACGTGGTCCAAAGCTTTAAAAGCATGATCAGACATACAAATCATATCAGAACTCAAATATGTCTTCTCAAGATTAAAATTAAGTGAAACTATATACTCATTGATAAATTCCACCATGTCAAGAGCCGGAGCAAGAATTGCACTTTGCTGGAGGTAATCTATGTAATTGGAATGTTTAAAGAAATCAGGATAAGTACTTTCTACAATTCCAGATATTGGATCATCACAATTATATATGAAAAGACCATCGGGGATTCGAACCTTTTCAATGCCATCAACAGAACTTCCAATTCTTCTGTCACCAATTGCTAAAATCCAGTCTGAGAATTCTTTTAACCCATCTAAATGTGGCCCTAACGAAATTTAAATTGCTTCTTGCTCAAAAAAGGATACCTACCATAATTAAATTATACACAAATCTATATTATATATACCTATATTTATAGTATATTGGTTTGCTTAATGAAAATTGCGTCCTTTTTTTGTGTACGTCCAAAAGAATCTACTTTGGTCATTAAAAAGAGAACATTTTTAGTTTAATTAATTCCTTCTTTGTCACGACCCGAATTTCCCACCGTCGGGACCGTGATGACGCCTAACATTGAACCCTCTAGGCAAGCCAACGTGAATATTTAATTTACCTTATTCCTTTATTATTATCTAATAACATGTAAAATACAACACTAAAATAAATAAAAGTACAAAATGAAGTAAGGTATATAAACTCAAACTAATGCCTTTACGAAATTTCACAAAAACCAATCCCAGAATTTTGGAGTCACAAACTCACGGACTGTCTATGAATAATACATATAAAGGTATTAATGAAATAAGTAAATCTGTTTCTGAAATAATTAGAACAGAATACAAAAGAAGTAGGAGGGCATGCCAAGGCCTGCGGACGCCTGCAGGACTACCTCAGGGTCTCTACTGGACTGAAGGTAGCAACCTCGATCTATGGTCCATAGGGTCCTACACCGGGATCTTCACGAAAGTGTAGAGTGTAGCATCAGTACAACCGAACCCATGTACTGAGTAAGTGTCGAGCCTAACCTCGGCGAAGTAGTAACGAGGCTAGGACACGACAACCAAAGTCAACTTGTGCAGTTTAATAGTATACAGAGAAAAATAATGCAACTAGAAATAAGTAGTTAAGCATAAAGGATGAGGGGAACATGATATCAAATAATGGAAATAACGAGGTAAGGTGAAATCTCGATATCAATTTAACAAACATAATACTAATACGAAAACAAGTGCACGACATCATCCTTTGTGCTTTTACTCTCGTCCTCACCATCAGAATCAATATATTCAGCACGGCATCACCCTTCATGATTTTACCTCACAATCATGGCACGGCATAATCCTCCGTGCATTATCTCTCATATCATGGCATGGCATCACCCTTCGTGCTTTTAAAATCACAATATCGACACGGCATCACCCTTCGTGCATTAACATTCACCTCAAAATTTCATGCACGGCATCACCCTTCGTGCTTTTACACTCTTCCTCACCCAAACACATCAAGTGACATCAATCCAACAAGGAAAAATAATGGAGTAAACAGAAATAAAACCATAACGTCCCATCAAGGCAGTCAACAGTGAAATTAATACCATCCCGGCAAGGGAAAACAGCTATATCCAATCTCACTTAGTACATAACTTCACATAAAAATCTTCAACTGAAACTAATACTTAACACTATTCAATATCAAGGAATTTCCACCAACATGGATAACTATAAAGTGAAACTCAAATATTACTTACGAAAAACCACATAAATCACAATATACGACTCACGGGCATGTTTGACACCAATGTATAGGAACTCGTCACCTCACATATACATTGAACATGATACTTACACATAGCAAAAAGGACACAACACATATTTCCTCAAGCTAAGGTTAAGCCAAACACTTACCTCAGATTCCACGACAAAACTCAAGCCTTGATTACCGCTTTCCCTTTTGGATTTGACTCCAATTCACTTGTATATATACATATTCAACTCAATAACATCAATAAATGCCAAACATTTCCATCCCAACGCTTAGTTATAGGTTTTACATCATTCTTCTCGAAAAGTCAAAAATCAACCCCGGACTCGCTTGGTCAAAACACGAGGTTCAGACTAAATCCGATCACCCATTCACCCACGAGCCTGAATATGTAATTAGTTTCGGAATCCGACCCCAAAACGAGGTCTAAATTTCAATTATTCAAAAAGCTCTAACTCTACCCAAATTCCTATTTTTCTACCTTTAAGAACATGATTTAGGCCTAGAAATCTAATGGGTGTTAAGGGAAATTGAAGAAAACGAGTTTAAGAACACATACCTATGGTTTTGTGGTGAAATCCCTCTTTAAAAATCGCCCAAGGTCTGATTCTATGGAAGGAGATATGAAATTATGGCTATTTCCCGTTTTGATACTGTTTTTTTTTTTAAAAATACTGGACGGGTATGCTATGTGATTGCGACCCACTCTATGCGTTCACATAGGCTTTCACCCCCCTGCCTTTAGCGTTCACGTGCCAATGGCCGCGTTCGCACAATGTTCCAGCCTACAGCCCCCCAGCTCCCCCTAAGGCACTATGTTCGCGAGCCCTTGGTCGCGTTCGCATAGAGTAAAATCTGTCCCTTACTTTTACCCTTCGCGATCGCATGGAAAGACATTTGTTTGCATAGAACAAAATTGCACACACCAGATACAGCAACTTACACCAGATTTCCTAAATCCGAAACACCCCAATGCCTATCGAAATTCACCCGAGCCATCGGGGCTCCAAACCAAACATGCACACTACGCCAAAAACATCCTACGGACTCATTCGTGCGATCAAATCGCCAAAATAACATCTTAAACAACGAGTTTAGCATAAAAATAAAAGAAAATTTCAAGAACTTTCAAAGTTTCAAATTTCACAACTACGGGTCCGAATCACGTAAAATGACCTTCGTTTCTTACCAAATTTTACAAACGCAACTCAAATATCATATTGAACATGTACCGGGCTCCGGAACCAAAATACGGGCCCGATACGATAAATTTCAAATATAACCAAATTTCCAAAAATTGTTATATTTTCAGTAAAATAATTTCTTTCAAAAATTCATTTCTCGGGCTTGGGACCTCGGAATTCAATTCCGGGTATACGCCCAAGTCCCATATTTTCTTACGGACCGGACCCTCCGGGACTATCGAATCACGGGTCCGAGTCCGTTTACCCAAAATATTGACCGAAGTCAACTTAAATTCAATATTAAAGGCCAATTTAGCATTTTTCTCAGTTTTTCATATAAATGCTTCTCGGCTATATGCCCGGGCTGCGCACGTAAAACAAGGTGAGATAAAAGGATATTTTCAAGGCCTCGGAACACCATTTTGACTTATAAAACAAGGGATGACCCTTTTTGGGTCATCATATTCTCCACATCCAAAACAAACGTTCGTCCTCGAACGGACATAGAAAAAGTACCTGAATCAGGGAAAAGATGGGGATAACGGCTCCGCATATCAGACTCGAACTCCCAGGTAGCCATCTCGGCAGGCTGACCTCTCCACTGAACACGAATCGAAGGATAACTCTTCGATCTCAACTGACGAACTGCCGGTCTAATATGGCTACCGGCTCCTCCTCATAGGTCAAATCCTTGTCCAACTGGACACTGCTGAAGTCTAACACATGGGATGGATCGCTGTGATACTTCCGAAGCATAGACACATGAAACACCGGATGCACAACTGATAAATTCGGTGGCAACGCAAGTCTGTAAGCCACCTCTCCCACTCTGTCAAGAATCTCAAATGGACCAATGAATCTAGGGCTTAGCTTGCCCTTCTTACCAAATCTCATCACGCCCTTCATGGGCGACACCCGAAGCAATACCCGCTCCCCAACCATGAATGCCAAATCACGAACTCTGCGGTCGGCATAACTCTTCTGCCTGGACTGAACTGTACGAAGTCTATCCTGAATGATCTTAACCTTATCCAAGGCATCCTACACTAACTCCGTACCTAACAACTGAGCCTCTCACGGCTCAAACCACCCAACCGGAGATCGACACCGCCTACCATAAAATGCCTCATAGGGAGCCATCTGAATGCTCGACTGATAGTTGTTGTTGTAGGCAAACTCAGCTAAAGGAAAGAATTGGTCCCAAGAGCCTCCAAAGTCAATGACACAGGCTCATAGCATATCCTCCAAGATCTGAATAGTACGCTCGGACTGTCCGTGTAAAGACCCGTAAAATTTCATGGCTAAAAATAATGCCCAAATAGGTCCCCGTGTTGTTATAACTGTAGAAATTCTTAAAACGTGCCCTTTTTGAGTAAAAAGTACCCTGGGACTTAAAAGATATAATTTTCCAGATTTGCGCAGGTCTACGGTCCACTATGCGATTGCAGATCAGGTATGCGGTCCGCATAGTGGTCGCATACTTGGACAGTTTGTTGTCCATTTTGAAGACAACTATGCGGCCTAGAATGCGATCGCATTTCTCGAATGCGGGCCGTATAGTTGTCGCATTCTTGCACCTTGATTTTTGCGGAGGGAGTTATGAGACGCACTATGAGATCGCATAACAGGTATGCGGACCGCATAGTGGTCGCATACCTGGGTAGTCTGCTTTTCTTTTTGGCCCATTTGAGGGCCATTTATGCGACAGGAATGCGGACCGCATAGCAGGAATGCGATCGCACTCCTGACCGCATTTCTACTTCGGGACTTTTAAAATTCTAATTTTTATCCTCAACCCCCAGTTCATTAAAACACTTACCCCCTTCCATTTTAAGGATTTTCTGAACAAAAATAGAGAGAGGGAAGAGAGATTTCTTGAGAGAGAAGGTTCCATCTTCAACAAAATTAATTCTTCACTATCACTCGGGCCTAGAAGTTATTGAGTAATTGTCATCTTCTTCACTCTAAGAGGTGAGTCCCCACCACATTTCCTTTTAATTCTCAGGTTTTGGCTAGAAAGGGTACAACACATAAATTAATTCTTGGAGATAAAAGCCGATACCTTCCATGCATGTAAGTTAAACTCCCTAATCTAGTAAAAGGAAAAGAGTTTGGGTAATTATTCACAAAAAAGGGGTTAGCTAATCTAAAGGACCACATAGTATTTGATAAAATTCCTAAATGAGTTTGAGTTATGTTTATGGTTCCTAATTCTAAGTGAAATATGTCACATTGTGGAATAGATTGACGGTTCTAGACGGTCTGGTGATTTGTGATAAAAAAAATTAAAGGGGAATTCTAATTCAAGGTATGTATGGCTAACTTTAATCTTTGTAGAGTCATCTTGTTGGTGTCCGAGCACTCGGTATGAAATTCTTGCTTGAGCATATGTGAATTGATTGTCCTGGTGTGTCGAGGTGTAAGATTTCGTTCTCTGAATTTCTTAGTCGATTACCATGTTATACGAGATTGTGAAAATGTGATTCTTTGTGCTTATTCTATCATGTGCAAAGCTCGTTAAATGTTGAATACATCGGTATGAGAGGATGTTCTGCAAAATGAAAGAAATGATAACGAATCAAATTGTTGAATGTATCTAAGTGCTAAATGTTGTGTAGTAAATAATGGAAAGGAAACGGGGATAAACTAATTGAGCTATATGTTGATGGCATACCGTATATGACTCAATGTTTGATAAAGATTTATGTGGCCTTGATTTCATATGGTTACTTGGTTGTTACGAATGAATATCCTTGAAGATGAGAATCTTTGTGATTGAATTGTTGGTTGATGCTGCTATTAATTACATTTTTGAACGTATCAAAATGCTAAAGGCTGTGTAACAAATGTTGAAAGTAAATATGGACTGACTTTATTGAGTTAAATGATTGTGGCAACACCATATATGAATTACTGATTGGTAAGGATCATTGTGCCTTGATTTCACATAGTTATTGGTTGATATGAACTTATGTTCTTCATGATGAAGATCCTTGTGATATAATTATTGGTGGTTGTTGCTGTGAAATGTGATTTAACGGTGGGATAGGGTTGCACGCCGCAACAAAATTGTAAGGTGGGATCGGGTTGCACGCTGCAACAGAATTGTAAGGTGGGATCGGGTTGCACGCCGCAACAGAATTGTAAGGTGGGATCGGGTTGCACGCCGCAACAGAAGTAATAAGGGTGTAATGTGATTATGAAATGGGATCGGGTTGCACGCCGCAACAGAGGAAATAAGGGTGGAATATGATTGTAAGATGGGATCGGGCCGCGCGCCGCAACAAGGGAACAATTGAAATAAGAAAATGTGAAAACCTCATTTGTGATTCTCTGTATCCCTGTGCAATATTTGTTTGGGTTTCTTTAACTGCCTCTTATATGTGTATTGCTTGATTTCACATAGAGTAAAGTTTTTCTATACATTCTAGTACTATTCAATGGTACTAACGTCCCTTTTGCCAGGGGCTACATCTTTTATATGGATGTAGGTGGTTCTATAGCAGGTAGCTCGGTCCGTCGTTAGTGGTGCCTCCTCTTCATCTCTTCAGCAGTTCTGGTGAACCCCACTTCCTCTCGGTTCTGTGTGTGGACCATATCATTCTCTTTTGCTTATGTTGTAAAAGGTATAGTCGGGGCCTTGTTACCGGCAAGTCTATGTAAACTCCTAGTACTCTTAGAGGCTCCGTAGACACTGTGTGGGTTGTGTATATATATATTTTGGGTCGTAGTTGTAATTATTCGGAATCGTGGTCCCGTGATGGAAATGTTGTGTTTAGTTTGTATAACTTTGGGATCATCAAAGGATTGAAGCTTTAAAAGAGGAAAATGGAAATTTTGTTGTAAATTCATTATAAATTTGTATATTGTGCACGGGGTAACGCGTTGGGTAGGAAAAGCAATCTAGGTCCGCTTGACCGGAATCATCCGGTTAGGTGCCGGTCTCGTCCCTCAGTTTTGGGGCATGGAAAACTTGGTATCAGAGCCTCAGGTTTTTAAAAGTGTCCTAGGATGTCTCGGAGCCGTGTCTAGTAGAGCCCTTCTTATCGATGTGTTGGCGACCACATCTATAATTAGGGGGCTGCATGGACATTTAGGAAAGTACCCTTTTATTGCAATTCTATATCGTGAGATGTGGTGAAAGGTGAGGTTGTCTACCTCTAACTCGTGCGTTGTTCCATTTTTTAGTAAATGGCACCCAAGAAAAGAGCTCGACTTGTCCCAGAGGCCAATGCCACCCCAGGAGTGGTCGTAAATTCCTTATCTGATGGTGCGGGTGAGAACGATTCCCCGGCCCTGAATCTGCCTGACTCTTCCATTCCAGGCCAGGATATTCCTATTCTTGCTCTAGTGGAGGGTGATACAGTCCCTCTCGCTGATGTTCCTGATCCTTCCTCAGTCCCAGCTTCCGGTCCCGGTATCTCTGATGGGGACCTCAGGGGAGCTATTTAGATGTTGACTCAGCTAGTGGCCTCCCAGGCCCAAAGATCAAGTGTTGCCCCTGTGTCCTCTAATGAGCAAGGGGATTCTTCAGGTTCTAAAGTCAACCAGTTTCTGTGGTTATCCCCTCCAGGGTTCACAGGCACCGACCCAGAGGCTGATCCTTAGGAGTTCATTGATGAGATATGCAAGACCCTCCGAGTTATGAGGGCTACTGAGACAGAGGGGGTTGAGTTGGCTTCCTATCGTCTGAAGGGAGCGGCATATTCGTGGTTTGAAATGTGGGAGAGTTCCCGCGGAAAGGGGAGCCCTTCGGCGAGGTGGGAGGAGTTTGTGGATGCCTTTATGGATCATTTCTTGCCTGCCGAGATTATGGCAGCCCGTGCTACAGAGTTTGAGGCCCTTAAGCAGGGCAACATGAGTGTGTGGGAGTATCATATGGAGTTCGTGCACTTGTCCAAATATGCTGTTCACATAGTGTCTACTATGGAGGCTAGAGTTTGTCGGTTTGTTTAAGGCCTTGGTCCCTTGGTTATTAATGAAGCTGCTATAGATGCTCTGCATTCAGATATGAACTACGCGAAGATTGTGGGATTTTCCCAGGCTACGGAGGCTCAAAAATTAAAGATAAGAATGGAAAGGGAGAGTAGTAGTGAGGCCCGGTTAGCGGGTAACCCTGGGAGTTCAGTTGGAGGAGGGAGATTAGCTCTTGGGAGAGGGTCATCAGAGCCATCTCAGTCCTATCCTCAGCCATCAGCCAGTGCACCGTCACCAGGGCACAGTTATCAGTAGGGAGGTCGCGTTGGACCAGGTTCAGATAGCAGGAGGTTCCAACAGTCGGGTCATTCAGGTGGGAGGTTCCAGCAGCGGCGGAGGTCCCCATGCCCTAAGTTTGAGAGGTTTCCTTCTGAGCCCTGTTACTTGGACATACCGGTATGCTATAGGTGCAGAGTGAAAGGCCATGTTCAGCGAGACTGTCATGCACCCCGTCAGGGCATGGCTAGGGGCACTACTCAGCCATCCAGTTCTTCAGCCGCTACATCTTCAACACGCCCTCCAGCCCGCGGCCCTCCAGCTCCAGCAGGGCGTAATGCAACTAGGGGTGGAGCACGGGGTCAAGGGGGATCTAGTCGGTTCTATGCTTTGAGTGGTCGCTAGAGTGCGGAGGCTTCTCCAGATGTTGCCATAGGTATTTTGACTGTTCAGTCACATGATGTTTATGCTCTTATTGATCCCGTATCTTCTTTGTCATATGTTACTCCATTTATTGCTTCAAGTTTTGGGATAGAAACCGAACAACTTCCCGAGATGTTCTCTGTGTCGACTTCGGTTGGTGATTCTATTACGGTCGTGCGAGTCTATAGGAATTATGTGTCACGGTACGTGGTCGGGATACCACGGCCGATCTTATTGAGTTAGTAATGGTAGATTTTGATGTAATTATGGGGATGGATTGGCTCTATTCGTGCTTTGCTAAACTCGATTGCCGAATCAGAATTATGAGGCTCGAGTTTCCTAATGAATCAGTTATCGAGTGGGAGGGGAATAATGTTGTGCCAAGAGGTAGATTTATTTCCTACCTTAAGGCCTCAAAGATGATCAGAAAAGGGCGCATCTACCATTTGGTCCGGGTTGCGGACACCACTTCAGAGGTGCCTGCTCCTGAATCTGTGCCTGTTGTGAATGAATTTCTTGAAGTATTTCCGGACGAGCATTCTGGAGTTCCGCCAGATAGAGAGATCGATTTCGGGATTGATATATTTCCAGATATGCAGCCAATATCTATTCCACCTTACCGAATGGCGCCAGCAGAATTGAGAGAGTTAAAAGANATTGATTATCGGCAGCTCAACAAGGTCACCATAAAAAACAAATACCCATTGCCTCGAATAGATGATTTGTTCGACCAGTTGCAATGTGCTAAGCTCTTCTCAAAGATTGATTTGCAGTCCAGGTATCACCAGTTAAAGATCGAGGAGCAAGATATTCCTAAAACTGCCTTCAGGACTCGATATGGGCACTTTGAATTTCTGGTAACGTCTGTTGGGATAACCAATGCCCCAACATCTTTTAAGGATCTTATGAATCGGGTTTTCAAACCGTTTCTTGACTCCTTTGTGATTGTATTCATTGACGATGTCCTTGTTTATTCGCGAAGTCAGGAAGATGATGCTACTCCCCTCAGGGCAGTTCTGCAGACTCTTCATCAGCACCAATTGTATGCAAAGTTTTCAAAATGTAAGTTTTGGCTAGATTCAGTCACCTTTTTGGGCCATGTTGTTTCCAGGGAAGGGATTCATGTTGGTCCCCAAAAGATTGCAGCGGTAAAGGATTGGCCTAGGCTAACGACCCCGACAGAGATTCGCAGTTTCTTGGGTTTGGATGGATATTATCGGAGGTTCGTGGAGGGATTCTCTACCCTCGCCTCCCCATTGACTAAGCTGACGCAGAAAGCGGTTAAGTTTCAGTGGTCCGATGCTTGCGAAAAGAGTTTTCAAGAATTGAAATCAAGATTGACTTCGGCGCCAGTGTTGACCTTGCCAGAAGGTACAGAAGGGTTTGTGGTGTATTGTGATGCTTCAAGGGTTGGTTTGGGGTGTGTATTGATGCAATGTGGTAAGGTAATAGCGTATGCGTCAAGACAGCTCAAGAATCATGAGAAGAATTACCCGACGCATGATTTGGAGCTCGCGGCGGTTGTGTTTGCATTGAAGATCTGGCGGCATTATCTTTATGGGGTCCATGTGGACATGTTCACAGACCACAAGAGTCTTCAGTATTTATTCAAACAGAAGAAGTTGAACTTAAGGCAGCGGAGGTGGTACGAATTGCTCAAGGATTATGATATGAATATTTTGTACCATCCAGGAAAAGCGAATGTGGTGGCCGACGCCTTTAGTCAGAAGTCCATGGGTAGCTTGGCTCATTTGGAAGTAGATCAGAGGTCTTTGGCTCGGGAGGTTTATCAGTTGGCTATTCTGGGGGTCTGTCTTTCGACCTCAGACGAAGGGGATGTCGTGGTGCGTAATGGAGTAGAATCTTCACTTGTAACGGAAATCAAGGAAAAGCAGTTTAGAGATCCAGCATTGGTATAATTGAGAGAGGCAATTCTAAATCACAAGACTACAACATTTTCACTCGTCAATGATGACAGTGTTTTGCTGTGCCAAGGGAGGCTATATGTTCCAGATGTGGATGATCTTCGGGAGAGAGTTATGGTAGAGGCTCACAATTCCAGGTATACCGTACACCCAGGTTCTACAAAAATGTATCACGATCTCAAGGAGATTTATTGGTGGAATGGTATGAAGAGGGGTGTGGCGGACTTTGTGACTAGGTGTCCAAATTTTCAGCAAGTGAAGGCCGAGCATCAGAGGCCCGGTGGGTTGGCACAACTATGGAAAAAGTTAAAGTCATTCAGGAGAGTATGAAGACTGCTCAGAGTCGTCAGAAATCCTATGCGGACGTTCATCGAAGAGATTTGGAGTTTCAAGTAGATGATTGGGTATTTTTGAAGGTGTCTCCCATGAAAGGAGTGATGCGGTTTGGGAAGAAAGGGAAATTTAGCCCAAGGTATGTCGGGCCATATAAGATTGCTCAAAGGATAGGGCAGGTGGCGTATAGG
>ML389043.1:13309-29087 GCA_005239525.1 Nicotiana knightiana
GGGGGGGGGGGGGGGGTACCTCGCACTCCACGTAGGTTCGACTCAATTTGGGTAATAGTGGATCGGCTCACGAAGTCGACGCATTTCTTGCCAGTCAAGTCCACCGATACTGCAGGACAGTACGCTCAGTTATATATCAAAGAAATAGTCAGGCTCCATAGCACTCCAGTATCTATTATCTCGGATCGAGGGGCCCAGTTCACAACTAACTTTTGGAAGAAATTTCAGCAAGGTTTGGGTACGTAGGTAACTCTCATCATAGCATTCCATCCACAGACTGATGGGCAGGCAAAGCGGACCATTCAGACGCTTGAAGATATGTTACGGGCTTGTGTATTAGATTTCAAGGGTAGCTAGGATGATCACTTGCCGCTTATAGAATTTTCTTATAATAACAGTTTCCATGCTAGCATTTAAATGGCCCCATTTGAGGCATTGTACGGAAGGAGGTGTAGGTCTCCGATTGGATGGTTCGAGGTTGGCGAGGCGGAATTGCTAGGACCGGATCTTGTGCACCAAGCACTGGAAAAAGTTAAAGTCATCCATGAGAGGATGAAGACTGCTCAGTGTCGTCAGAAATCCTATGCAGACGTTTGTCGAAGAGATTTGGAGTTTCAAAAGAAGGGGAAATAGAGCCCTAGGTATGTCGGGCCGTATCGGATCGCTAAAAGGATAGGACAGGTGGCGTATAGGCTGGAATTTCCCCTTGTGATGTCATTAGTGCACCCGGTGTTTCATGTGTCTATGCTGAAGAAGGTAGTTCGAGATCCATCTGTCATCGTGCCGGTTGAGACCATTGAAATTAATGAAAAGTTGTCATGTGAAGAGGTTCCGGTTGCTATCTTGATAGGCAAGTCTGTAGATTAAGAACAAAGATATTGATTCTGTTAAAGTGTTATGCGAAGTCAACAAGTCGAGGAAGCCACATAGGAAGCGGAAAATGAAACGAAAGAGAAATATTCCCATTTGTTTGAATAAGTCCGGTAATGGTTTGAAAATTGTCATTCCTAAGCAATTATATATTGTGTCAAATTTTGTGCAAGAACACTCCACCCCCCTAAATTACCCTCCTATTGTGACCTCTCAAACTTTGTTCCATAAATGTATATGTTGTTGTGATTAGTTGGATCATGTGCAATTCATTGAAATAGCTGGATTATGTGCAACTCATTGTAATAGTTGAATTATGTGCAACTCATTGTAATAGCTGAATTATGTGCAAATTTGTGGAGTTAACCGGACTATGTGAGGCTTGTGGTAGTAATTGAATGTAGCTTGTTGAAATGACCGGATTATGTGCAAGTTGATAGAGTAACTGAAAATGTGTGGAATTGGTTAAAATGTGTTTCGATGGCTCTTTGACAGGTAGATAGGCCTATATTCAAAGTGGGGGAGAATGTAAAGACCCGTAAAATTTTATGTCTAAAAATAATGCCCATATAGGTCCCCGTGTTGTTATAACTGTAGAAGTTCTTAAAACGGACCCTTTTTGAGTAAAAAGTACCCGGGGACTTAAAATATATAATTTTCCAGATTTGCGCAGGTCTGCGGTCCACTATGCGATCGCAGATCAGGTATGCGGACCGCATAGTGGTCGCATACTTGGACAGTTTGCTGTCCATTTTGAGGACAACTATTTGGCCTAGAATGCCATCGCATTTCTCGAATGCGGGCCACAAAGTTGTCGTATTCTTGCACCTTGATTTTTGCGGAGGGAGTTATGCGACGCACTATGCAATCCCATAAAAGGTATGCGGACCGCATAGTGGTCGCATACCTGGGCAGTATGCTTTTCTTTTTGGCCCATTTGAGGGCCATTTATAGCATTCCTGACCGCATTTCTACTTCGAGACTTTTAAAATTCTTATTTTTATACCCAACCCCAGTTCATTAATAGGAGCTGATGGTGCACTGTAGGGCATTAATAGGAGCTGATGGTGCAGTGATAGGAGCTGATGGTGCACTGTAGGGCAACTGATTAGAATACTGCATATGATAACCACGACCACCTGGAGCACAGCGAGAAACCTGAAGTGCCAAATGAAACGGCCTAGGAAGATGTCCCCTACCAAAAGAATCCCTACCTCCAGACGAGGCACCACTGAACCTGCCAAATATACGGGGTCTCTTGTCAGACCCCTGACCACCCCCTGCAACAGAACCATCTCAACTCGTCTGGCCTCATTGGCTGCATACTGGAAAGAAATCTCACTCCCTGTCTCCTTGGCCATCTGCAATCTGATCGGCCGAGCTAGTCCCTCAATAAATCTCCCCACCCTCTCTCGCTCGGTGGGAAGTATCATAATAGCATGTCGGGCCAAGGTAAATAAAATCTGGTCTCGTACAGAGTGAAGGTCATAGAGCTCTGCTCGAGGTGCTCAAACTGCCTCCGAAGATCCTCTCTCTGGGTGGTAGAAAGAAACTTCTCAAGAAATAGCTGAGTGAACTGGGCCCAATTCAAGGATGGTGATCCAACTGGTCTAGCCAAACAATAATCTCTCCACCAAGTCTTGGCGGGACCTGACAGACGAAAGGTAGCAAAGTCGACCCCATTAGTCTCCACTATCCCCATTTTTCGTAGAACCTTATGGCAGCTATCCAAGTAGTCCTGGGGATCCTCTGAAGATGCACCGCCATAAGTAGTAGTGAAAAACTTGGTGAACTTGTCCAACCTCCACAAAGCATCAGCAGACATAGCTACTCCATCACCGGTCTTGGCCACAATACCCGGCAGAACTACCTCGGCTGGCGGAGCTACTGGATTCTGAAATTGTGAAGCCAGCTGCTCCAGAGTGCGAGTAGCAGGAGTCTTGGCTCCTCCCTCATCCTTAGAGACAACTGGTGCTGCAGGAAGCAAACCTGCCTGGGAGACACTCTCCAGGAGGCCCACTAGACGGACCAGAGCATCCTGGAGTACTGGGGTGGCAATGAACCCCTAGGGAACCTGAGCTGGCCCAACCGAAACTGTCTGGGCAGGAACCTCATCAGCAAACTCTACCTGAGGCTCCGCCACTGGGGCTGCTGCTCTGGGCTGAGCTCTACCCCTGCCTCAGCCTCTAGCACGACCTCGACCTCGTCCCCGGCCCCTCGTAGGAGCTGCAACTGGAGAATCGGGCAGCTGATCAGTGGATGAAGAAGCACGTGTTCTCGCCATCTGCGAGAGAATACAACAGAAATTCAGTTAGTTTTAAGACATAAAATCGCACGACAAATAAGAATAGATGTGAAGTCATTCCTAAACTTTGTAGACTCTAGGTGATAAGCACATACGTCTCCGTACCGATCCCTCAGACTCTACTAAACTTGTCCGTGAATTGTGAGACTTAAGAAACCTATTGCTCTGATACCAACTTGTCACGGCCTGAATTTCCCACCGTCGGGACCGTGATGGCGCCTAACGTTGAACCCGCTAGGAAATCCAACGTGAATATTTAATTTACCTTATTCCTTTATTATTATCTAATAACATGTGAAATACAAGACTAACATAAATAAAAGTATGAAATGAAGTAAGGTATATAAACTCAAACTAATGCCTTTACGAAATTTCACAAAAACCAATCCCAGAATTTTGGAGGCACAAACTCACAGACAGTCTATGAATAGTACATATAAAAGTCTACATGAAATAAGTACATCTATTTCTGAAATATCTAGAACAGAATACAAAAGAAGTAGGAGGGGACGCCAAGGCCTGCGGACGCCTGCAGGACTACCTCAGGGCCTTCACTGGATTGAAGGCAGCAACCTCGATCTATGGTCTGTAGGGTCCTACACCGGGATCTACACGAAAGTGTAGAGTGTATCATCAGTACAACCGACCCCATGTACTGAGTAAGTGCCGAGCCTAACCTCGGCAAAGTAGTAACGAGGCTAGGACACGACAACCAAAGTCAACCTGTGCAGTTTAATAGTATACAGAGAAAAATAATGCAACGAGAAATAAGCAGTTAAGCATAAAGGATAAAGGGAACATGTTGAGGGGAGAAAATATCAATTAATGGAAATAACGAGGTAAGGCACAATCTGGATATCAATTTAAGCACCAAAATAGTAATACGAAAACAAGTGCACAACTTCACCCTTCGTGCTTTTACTCTCGTCCTCACCATCAGAATCAATATATTCAGCACGACATCACCCATCGTTCTTTTACCTCACAATATCATGGCACGACATCACCCTTCGTGCTTTTAAAATCACAATATCGGCACGACATCACCTTTCGTGCATTAACATTCACTCAAAATCTCAAGCACTGCATCACCCTTCGTACTTTTACACTCTTCCTCACCCAAACACATCAAATGACAGCAATCCAACAAGGAAAAATAATGGAGTAAACAGAAATAAAACCATAACGTCCCAGCAAGGGAGTCAACAGTGAAATTAATACCATCCAGGCAAGGGAAAACAACTATATCCAATCTCACTTAGTACATAACTTTACATAACAATCTTCAACTGAAACTAATACTCAACACTATTCAAGATCAAGGAATTTCCACCAACATGGATAACTTTAAAGTGAAACTCAAATACTACTTACGAGAAACCACATAAATCACAATATTCGACTCACGGGCATGCTTGACACCAACGTATAGGAACTCGTCACCTCACATATACGTTGAACATGATACTTACACATATCAAATAGGACACAACACATATTCCCTCATGCTAAGGTTAAGCCAAACACTTACCTCAAATTCCACGACCGAACTCAAGCCTCGATTACCGCTTTCCCTTTTGGATTTGACTCCAATTCACTTGTATCTAGACATATTCAACTCAACAACATCAATTAATGCCAAACAATTCCATCCCAACGCTTAATTATAGGTTTTACATCATTCTTCCCAAAAAGTCAAAAATCGACCTCGGCCCCGCTTGGTCAAAACACGAGGTTCGGACCAAAATCCGATCACCCATTCATCTACGAGCCCGAATATGTAATTAGTTTCAGAATCCGACCCCAAAACGAGGTCTAAATTCCAATTATTCAAAAAGCCCTAACTCTACCCAAATCCCTAATTTTCTACCCTTAAGAAAATGATTTAGACCTAGAAATCTAATGGGTGTTAAGGAAAACTGAAGAAAACGAGTTTAAGAACACATACCTATGGTTTTGTGGTGAAATCCCTCTTCAAACATCGCCCAAGGTCGGATTCTATGGAAGGAGATATGAAATTATGTCTATTTCCCGTTTTGTTACTGTTTTAAAAAAAAAATACTAGACGGGTATGCTATGCGATCGGGACCCACACTATGCGTTTGCATAGGCTTCCACCCCCTACCCTTTGCGTTCGCGTGCCAATGGTCGCGTTCGCACAGTGTTCCAGCCTACACCCCCCCACCCAGCTCTCCCTAAGGCACTGCGTTCGCAAGCCCCTGGCCGCGTTCGCATAGAGTAAAATCTGCCCCTTCCCCATTTACCCTTCGCGATCACATAGACAGACATGCGTTCGCATAGAACAAAAATGCACACACTAGATACAATAACTTACACCAGATTTCCTAAATCCGAAACACCCTGTTGCCTATCCGAAACTCACCCGAGCCCTCGGGGCTCCAAAACAAACATGCACATTACCCCAAAAACATTCTACGGACTCACTCGTGCGATCAAATCGCCAAAATAACATCTTAAATAATGAGTTTAGCATAAAAATAAAAGAAAATTTCAAGAACTTTCAAAGTTTCAAATTTTACAACTACGGGTCCGAATCACGTCAAATGACCTCCGTTTCTTACCAAATTTTACAGACACAACTCAAATATCATATTGAACCTGTACCGGGCTCCGGAACCAAAATACGGGCCTGATACCGTAAATTTCAAATATAACCAAATTTCCAAAAACTCTTATATTTTCAGTAAAATAATTTTTTTTTAAATTTCATTTCTCGGGCTTGGGACCTCGGAATTCAATTCCGGGCATACGCCCAAGTCTCATATTTTCTTACGGACCCTCTAGGACCGTCGAATCATGGGTCCAGGTCCGTTTACCCAAAATATTGACCGAAGTCAACTTAAATTCAATATTAAAGGCCAATTTAGCATTTTTCTCAGTTTTCATATAAATGCTTCCCGGCTATACGCCCGGACTGTGCACGTAAAACAAGGTGAGATAAAAGGAGGTTTTTAAGGTCTCGAAACACCGTTTTGACTTATAAAACAAGGGATGACCCTTTTTGGGTCATCACATTCTTAAATTTTTAGTCTATTTCCTTTAATATAATATTGATGTAAGATACAAAATATTTATTTAATTAATTATTTCTTAAAAAAGAATACCTACCATAACTAAATTATACACAAAATTTAATTAAAGATACCTATAGTAATGTATATGATACCTATATTAATGTATATTGTTCGCAAATAAGGTCAGATACAAAGCTTGTACTAAATATAGAATTATTATTTCAACTTAAAATTAATGTGTAAGATACAAAACGAAATTTTAATTGATTTTTGCTCAAAAAAAGATACCTACCATAACTGAATTATACAAAAAACTATATTATATATACCTATAGTTATAGTATATTGGTTTTCTTAATGAAAATTGCGTCCTTTTTTTGTGTACGTCCAAAAGAATCTACTTTGGTCAGTTAAAAGAGAATATTTTTAAATTAATTAATTTTTTTTAAAACTTTTTAGTCTATTACTTTTAATATAATATAGATGTAAGATACAAATATTTATTTAATTAATTCTTTCTTAAAAAAGAATACCTACCATAACTAAATTATACATAAAATTTAATTAAAGATACATATAGTAATGTATATGATACCTTTATTAATGTATATTGTTTGCAAATAAGGTCAGATACATAGCTTGTACCAAATATAGGATTATTATTTCAACTTAAAATTAGTGTGTAAGATGCAAAACAAAATTTTAATTGATTCTTTCTCAATAAAGGATACCTACCATAACTGAATTACACACAAATTTAATTAAAGATACATATGCTGTAGTATATTTATTTGCTTAATGAAAATTGCATTCTTTTTTTTGGTGTACGTCCAACAGATTCTCCTTTGGTCAATAAAAAGAGAACATTTTTAGTTTAAATCTTAAAATAATTGACTTTGATTAATTAAAGAATGAAATTCAACTTACAGAAAATCTTGGACTACTACTTCCATTAAATATGTTTTCATTTATAATTCAAATTTTTTATGTTGTCTTAAAATTGTCAAGTGACTTTATTTTAGCTTGCGACTTGGCTTAATCACATGCTTCACTACTCTCCTTTTAATATAATATAGATATATCTTCGTTGAAAGTAATAACTAGTGAATCTAAACGTGACATGTTTCTCCCAAAAAAAGACTTATGGAAAGTTGGAAACATTTGCTAGCATAAAAAAATTATAAAAGTGTTCTAACTAGTCTAAGTTAAGAGTTTCACATTGCAAACTTGTAAAAATTATAGTGATTTAAGCTCTTTTTCCCCTTTTATCGAGAAAAGACACTTTTTTTTTTATCTGGAGAAGACACTTCATATTTCATATATTCAGCTAGTAAACAGAAATGATAATAATTTCGTGGGTAGACTATTCGTGTTCTTAAAGCATAAATGTCAAAAGGAAAGGGAAATGAATGTGCAGTGTTCAGTTGAAAATATAAATAACAGGAACTGAGTGGAAGTTCTTTCATTCAGAATGAAGATAAACTAGAAAAACAAAGAACTTCAACCTGAGACACAAATTAAAATTAGAACCAAGCATTGACTCATTAGTTTAATGCCTAAAGAAGAAGGAGCTAGGCATGCGCCTTGATGACCTATTTGTGTCTCTTGTAGCACTAGTCCGTGATCGAGTAGGGCTTCTCCCACCATCAAACTCAGAAAACTCATCCGCTGACAAAGGCAAAAATGGAAAGTCATTCAGGAAAGAAAAGGGGAGCTCAAATTCAAGATCCAGTAACAAGTTGCCATCTTCACTCAATCCATCCTAGGCCTCGGAGTACCCATCTAGGAGATCAAATAAACCACCATCAAGAGGCAACTCAGTTAGGAGGTCATCTCCAGCAAAGTCATCGCCAAATGGGGTCTGACATGCACTGAGAGTATCCCCAAAGTCTCTTTGAAGCTCCAACCTTCTCCAATCATACTGTCGTTAAGGGTCTGCCTCGGCTGGCCTGTCACAGGGATGCTCAAGCCTGGCATGCTTTTTTAGTTCACCATAAATTCCATTGAAATTGCACGTCTCCAAGGAACAACTCCTATGTTTGGAGTTCATGAATTTACGAGCATCCTCTAACACAATCCATCCTTTAATCTTTCCCCAGCAAAGTGGGCAGACAAGCTCTGGTTGCTGTCCCCAGTAGACCAGGTTGTTCTCGACAAAGGTTGTCCTCGAATTCTCCTATGGAACATTGTCCCTGATATAGTATTTCCCTCTTGTTGAGCTTCTGATTGTGTTCCAGATGATAATTTACAAAATTGATCAAGACAGTTTGAACGACGGTAACTTGTGTCGCACATGTAAGGGTAAGGCAGACAACCCTTATCCCGTGATGAGCAAATTAGTAGAAGGACACAATTATGCAGATGCTCCATATAGTGCACCCGGTGTTTCATGTGTCTATGCTGAAGAAGGTAGTTGGAGATCCATTTGTCATTGTGCCGGTTGAGACCATTGAAATTAATGAAAAGTTGTCATATGAAGAGATTCCGCTTGCTATTCTTGATAGGCAAGTCCGTAGATTGAGGAACAAAGAGATTACTTCTGTTAAAGTGTTATGGCGAAGTCAACAAGTCGAGGAAGCCACATGGGAAGCGAAAAATGAAATGAAAGAGAAATATCCCCATTTGTTTGAATAAGTACGGTAATGGTTTGAAAATTGTCATTCCTAAGCAATTATATATTGTGTCAAATTTTGTGCAAGAACACTCCACCCCCCTAAATTACCCTACTATTGTGACCTCTCAAACTTTGTGCCATAAACGTATATGTTGTTGTGATTAGTTGGATCATATGCAACTCATTGAAATAGCTGAATTATGTGCAACTCATTGTAATAGCTGAATTATGTGCAACTCATTATAATAGTTGAATTATGTGAAAATTTGTGGAGTTAACCGGACTATGTGAGGCTTGTGGAAGTAATTGAATTATATGTAGCTTGTTGAAATAACCGGATTATGTGCAAGTTGATAGAGTAACTGAAAATGTGTGGAATTGGTTAAAATGTGTTTCGGGGGCTCTCTGACAGGTAGATAGGCCTATATTCAAAGGAAACTCTGGCGAAATTTCCAGAAATTATCGGAGTTAGTGAAAATTTGGGGGTTGATTTATTTTGTGTTTTTCCTACTCTAGTGATTCCCCGATCCTCATTCGAGGAAAAATGATTTTAAGTGGGGGAGAATGTAAAGACCCGTAAAATTTCATGGCTAAAATAATGCCCACATAGGTCCCCGTGTTGTTATAACTGTAGAAATTCTTAAAACGGACCCTTTTTGAGTAAAAAGTACCCCGGGACTTAAAAGATATAATTTTCCAGATTTGCACAGGTCTGCGGTCTACTATGCGATCGCAGATCAGGTATGCGGACCGCATAGTGGTCGCATACTTGGACATTTTTCTATCCATTTTGAGGACAACTATGCGGCCTAGAATGCGATCGCATTTCTCGAATGTGGGCCGCATAGTTGTCACCTTGATTTTTGCAGAGGGAGTTATGCGACGCACTATGCGATCACATAACAGGTATGCGGACCGCATAATGGTCGCATACCTGGGCAGTCTGCTTTTCTTTTTGGCCCATTTGAGGGTCATTTATGTGACAGGAATGCGGACCGCATAGGAGGAATGCGAATTTCTACTTCGGGACTTTTAAAATTCTAATTTTATACCCAACCCCCAGTTCATTAAAACACTTACCCCCTTCCATTTTAAGGATTTTCTGAACAAAAATAGAGAGAGGGAAGAGAGATTTCTTGAGAGAGAAGGTTTCATCTTCAACAAAATTGATTCTTCACTATCACTCGGGCTTGGAAGTTATTGAGTAATTGTCATCTTCTTCACTCTAAGAGGTGAGTCCCCACCCCATTTCCTTTTAATTCTCAGGTTTTGGCTAGAAAGGATAGAACACATAAATTAATTCTTGGAGATAAAAGCCGATACCTTGCATGTATGTAAGTTAAACTCCCTAATCTAGTAAAGGGAAACGAGTTTAGGTAATTATTCACAAAAAAAAGGGTTAGCTAATCTAAAGGACCACATAGTATTTGATAAATGCCTAAATGAGTTTGAGTTATGTTTATGGTTCCTAATTCTAAGTGAAATATGTCACATTGTGGAATAGATTGACGGTGCTAGACGGTCCGGTGATTTGTGATAAAAAAAAATTAAAGGGGAATTCTTGTTCAAGGTACGTATAGCTAACTTTAATCTTTATAGAGTCATCGTGTTGGTGTCTGAGCACTCGGTATGAAATTCTTGCTTGAGCATATGTGAATTGATTGTCCTGCTGTGTCGAGGTGTAAGATTTCGTTCTCTGAATTTCTTAGTCGATTACCATGTTATATGAGCTTGTGAAAAGGTGATTCTTTGTGCTTATTCTATCATGTGCCAAGCTCGTTAAATGTTGAATACATCGGTATGAGAGGATGTGGGTCTAGACCAAGAAACTCCGAATCTCTGTAGCTGACGTGGGTCTAGACCAATCCTTGGATGCTGAAATCTTCTTGGGATACACCTGGATACCCTCTACTGATACAACATGACCCAGGAATGCAACTGAGCTCAACCAGAACTCACACTTAGAAAACTTAGCATACAACTGACTGTCCTTCAGAGTTTGAAGAACGAATCGAAGGTGCTGCTCGTGCTCCTCCCGACTGTGGGAATAGATCACTATATCATCAATGAAGACAATCACGAAGGAATCCAATTAAGGCCCTGAACACTCGGTTCATCAAGTCCATAAAAGCAGCTGGGGCATTTGTCAACCCGAATGACATCACTAAGAACTCATAATGCCTGTAGCGAGTGCGAAAAGCTGTCTTAGGGACATCGGATGCCCTAATCCTCAACTGGTGGTAGCCAGATCTCAAATCAATCTTCGAAAATACCTTGGCACCCTGAAGCTGATCAAACAAATTATCAATTCGCAACAATGGATACTTGTTCGTGATGGTAACCTTGTTCAATTGCCGATAATCTATACACATCCTCATCGACCCATACTTCTTCTTAACAAACAACACCGGCGCATCCCAAGGCGAGACACTAGGCTTAATGAAGCCTTTATCAAGCAAATCCTGCAACTGTTCTTTCAACTCCTTCAACTCCGGCGGGGCCATATGATATGGCGGGATAGAAATGGGTTGAGTGCCCGGAGCCAACTCAATGCAAAAGTCAATATCCCTGTCGGGTGGCATACCCGGCAGGTCTACAGGAAACACCTCTAGAAACTCACGGACTATGGGCACAGACTCCATAGAAGGAACCTCGGTGCTAGAATCACAAACATAAGCCAGATAGGCCAAACACCCCTTCTCGACCATGCGCCGAGCCTTCATATATGAGGTAACCCTGCTGGAATAATGACCAGGAGTCCCCCTCCACTCTAGTCGAGGCAACCCCGACACTGCTAATGTCACGGTCTTGGCATGACAGTCCAGTATGGCTGATAAGGCAATAGCCAATCCATCCGCAAAATAACATCAAAATCTACCATATCCAGGAGCAGAAGATCTACGCTGGTCTCAAGACCACCAATAACCACTACACATGAACGGTAGACACGATCTACTACAATAGAATCACCCACCGGTGTAGACACATATACCGGAGTACTCAGAGAATAACGAGGCATAACCAAATAAGGAGCAAAATAAGATGACACATAGGAATACGTGGATCCTGGATCAAATAAAACTGAAGCATCTCTGTTGCAAACTGAAACCATACTTGTGATAACCGCATCGGAGGCCTCAACATCATGTCTGGCTGGAATAGCATAACATCGGGGCTGGGCCCTACCAGTCTGAACTACATCTCTAGGACGGCCTCCTACTGGCTGACCTCTACCTCTAACGGCCTGACTTCCACCTCTAACACCTCGACCCCTACCTCTAGCTGGCTGAGCGGGTGGTGGAGCACCTGGCGCGAGAACTATAGCACGAGAACCCTGGTGCTGATAACTGCTTGAGGCTTGAGGGAAAAATCTAGCGATGTGCTCTGATCACCACAGGTATAGCAAACCCTCGGCTGCTGAGGCTGCTTACACTGAAACTGACCCTGACGACCTGAGTAACCACCCTGAAAACCCTGAATCGGCGGTGCACTGATAGGAGCTGATGGTGCAATGTAGGGCAACTGATCAGAATACTGCATATGAGAACCACAACCACCTGGAGCACAGCGAGAAACCTGAAGTGCCAAATGAAACGGCCTAGGAGGATGTCCCCTACCAAAAGAATCCCTGCCTCCAGATGAGGCACCACTGAACCTGCCAAAATGACGGGGTCTCTTGTCAGACCCCTGACCACCCCCTTACAACAGAACCATCTCAACTCGTCTAGCCTCATTGACTCCATCCTGGAAGGAAATCTCACTCCATGTCTCCTTGGCCATCTGCAATCTGATCGACTGAGCTAGTCCCTTAATAAATCTCCTCACCCTCTCTCGCTCGGTGGGAAGTATCATAATAGCATGTCGGGCCAAGGTAAATAAAATCTGGTCTCGTACTGAGTGACGACCATAGAGCCCTGCTGGAGGCGCTCAAACTGCCTCCGAAGATCCTCCCTCTGAGTGATAGGAAGAAACTTCTCAAGAAATAGCTGAGTGAACTGGGCCCAAGTCAAGGCCGGTGATCCAACTAGTCTCACCAAACAATAATCTCTCCACCAAGTCTTGGTGGGACTTGACAGACGAAAGGTAGCAAAGTCGACCCCATTAGTCTCCACTATCCCCATGTTCCGTAGAACCTCATGGCATCTATCCAAGTAGTACTGGGGATCCTCTGAAGATGCACCGCTATAAGTAGTAGTGAAAAGCTTGGTGAACCTATCCAACCTCCACAAAGCATCAGCAGACATAGCTGTTCCATCACCGGTCTGGGCCACAATACCCGGCAGAACTACCCTGGCTGGCGGAGCTACTGGATTCTGAAACTGTGAAGCCAGCTGCTCCAGAGTGCGAGTAGCAGAAGTCTGGGCTCCTCCCCCAGCCTGAGAGACGACTGGTGCTGCAGGAAGCAAACCTGCCTGAGAGACACTCTCCATGAGGCCCACTAGACGGACCAGAGCATCCTGGAGTACTGGGGTGGCAATGAACCCCTAGGGAACCTGAGCTGGCCCAACCGGAACTGTCTGGGCAGGAACCTCATCAGCACACTCTACCTGAGGCTCCGCCACTAGGGCTGCTGCTCTAGGCTGAGCTCTACCCTTGCCTCGGCCTCTAGCACGACCTCAACTTCATCCCCGGCCCCTCGTAGGAGTTGCAACTAGAGACTCGGGCTGCTGATCAGTGGATGAAGAAGCACGTGTTCTCGCCATCTGCGAGAGAATATATCAAAAATTCAGTTAGTTTTGAGACATCAAAGCGCACGACACAGAAGAATAGATGTGAAGTCATTCCTAAACTCTGTATCCTCTAGGGGATAAGCACAGACATCTCTGTACCGATCCCTCAGACTCTACTAAGCTTGTCCGTGAATTGTGAGACCTAAGAAACCTAGTGCTCTGATACCAACTTGTCACGACCCGAATTTCCCACCGTCAGGACCGTGATGGCGCCTAACGTTGAACCCTCTAGGCAAGCCAACGTGAATATTTAATTTACCTTATTCCTTTATTATTATCTAATAAAATGTGAAATACAACACTAACATAAATAAAAGTATGAAATGAAGTAAGGTATATAAACTCAAACTAATGCCTTTACGAAATTTCACAAAAACCAATCCTAGAATTTTGGAGTCACAAACTCACAGACTGTCTATGAATAATACATATAAAGGTCTGAATGAAATAAGTACATCTGTTTCTGAAATAACTAGAACAGAATACAAAAGAAGTAGGAGGGGACGCCAAGGTCTGCGGACGCCTGCAAGGCTACCTCAGGGTCTCCACTGGATTTAAGGCAGCAACCTCGATCTATGGTCCGTAGGGTCCTACACGAGGATCTGCACTAAAATGCAAAGTGTAGCATCAGTACAACCAATCCCATGTACTGAGTAAGTGCCGAGCCTAACCTCGGCGAAGTAGTAACGAGGCTAGGACACAACAACCGAAGTCAACCTGTGGAGTTTAATAGTATACAGAGAAAAATAATGCAACGAGAAATAAACAGTTAAGCATAAAGGATAAGGGGAACATGCTGAGGGGAGGAAATATCAAATAATGGAAATAACGAGGTAAGGCACAATCTGGATATCAACTTAAGCGATAGAACAGTAATACGAAAACAAGTGCACTGCATCACCCATCGTGCTTTTACTCTCGTCCTCACCATCAGAATCAATATATTCAGCACGATATCACCCGTCGTGCTTTTACCTCACAATATCATGTCACGGCATTATCCTTCATGCATTATCTCTCATATCATGGCACGACATCACCCTTCGTGCTTTTAAAATCACAATATCGGCACGGCATCACCCTTCGTGCATTAACATTCACTCAAAATATCAAGAACGGCATCACCCTTCGTGCTTTTACACTCTTCCTCACCTAAACACATCAAATGACAGCAATCCAACAAGGAAAAATAATAGAGTAAACAGAAATAAAACCATAACGTCCCAACAAGGGAGTCAACAGTGAAATTAATACCATACAGGCAAGGGAAAACAACTATATCCAATCTCACTTAGTAAATAACTTCACATAAAAATCTTCAACTGAAATTAATACTCAACACTATTCAATATCAAGGAATTTCCACCAACATGGACAACTATAAAGTGAAACTCAAATACTACTTACGAAAAATCACATAAATTACAATATTCGACTCACGGGAATGCTTGACACCAACGTATAGGAACTCGTCACGTCACATATACGTTGAACACGATACTTACACATATCAAATAGGACACAACACATATTCCCTCATGCTAAGGTTAAGCCAAACGCTTACCTCAAATTCCACGACCAAACTCGAGCCTTGCTTACCGCATTCCCTTTTGGATTTGGCACCAATTCACTTGTATCTAGACATATTCAACTCAATAAAATAAATTAATACCAAACAATTCCATCCAACGCTTAATTATAGGTTTTACATCATTCTTCGCAAAAAGTCAAAAATCGACCCCAGGCCCGCTTGGTCAAAACACGAGGTTCGGACCAAAATCCGATCACCCATTCACCCACGAGCCCGAATATGTAATTAATTTTGGAATCCGACCCCAAAACAAGGTCTAAATTCCAATTATTCAAAAAGCCCTAACTCTACCCAAATCCCTAATTTTCTACCCTTAAGAACATGATTTAGGCCTAAAAATCTAATGGGTGTTAAGGGAAATTGAAGAAAACGAGCTTAAGAACACATACATATGGTTTTGTGGTGAAATCCCTCTTCAAAAGTCGCCCAAGGTCGAATTATATGGAAGGAGATATGAAATTATGGCTATTTCTCGTTTTGCTACTGTTTTAAAAAAAAAAAAGACTAGACGAGTATGCTATGCGATCGCGACCCACACTATGCGTTCGCATATGCTTCCACCCCCCTGCCTTTCGCGTTCGCGTGCCAATGGTCGCGTTCGCACAACGTTCTAGCCTTCACCCCCCCCCCCCC
>ML389043.1:29175-52276 GCA_005239525.1 Nicotiana knightiana
TGTTCGCGAGCCCCTGGCCGCGTTCGCATAGAGAAAAATCTTCCCCTTCCGCATTTACCCTTCGCGATCACATGGAAAGACATGCGTTCGCATAGAACAAAAATGCACACACCAGATATAACAACTTACACCAGATTTCCCAAGTCCGAAACACCCCTATGCCTATCCGAATTTCACCCGAGCCCTCGGGGCTCCAAAACAAACATGCACATTACCCCAAAAATATTCTACGGACTCACTCGTGCGATCAAATCGTCAAAATAACATCTTAAATAACGAGTTTAGCATAAAATTCAAAGAAAATTTCAAGAACTTTCAAACTTTAAAATTTCACAACTACGGGTCCGAATCACGTAAAATGACCTCTGTTTCTTACCAAATTTTACAGACACAACTCAAATATCATATTGAACCTGTACCGGGCTCCGGAGCCAAAATACGGGCCTGATACCATAAAATTTCAAATATAATCAAATTTTCAAAAACTCTTATATTTTCAGTAAAATAATTTCTTTCAAAAATTTATTTCTCGAGTTTGGAACCTCGGGATTCAATTCTGGGCATACGCCCAAGTCCCATATTTTCTTACGGACCCTCCAGGACCATCAAATCACGGGTCCGGGTCCGTTTACCCAATATATTGACCGAAGTCAACTTAAATTCAATATTGAAGGCCAATTTTGCATTTTTCTCAATTTTCATATAAATGCTTTCCGGCTATACGTTCGGGCTGCGCACGTAAAACGAGGTGAGATAAAAGGAGGTTTTCAAGGCCTCGAAACACCGTTTTGACTTATAAAACAAGGGATGACCCTTTTTGGGTCATCACATTCTTAAATTTTTAGTCTATTTCCTTTAATATAATATTGATGTAAGATACAAAATATTTATTTAATTAATTATTTCTCAAAAAAGAATACCTACCATAACTAAATTATACACAAAATTTAATTAAAATAATTGGCTTTGATTAATTAAAGAATGAAATTCAACTTACAGAAAATCTTGGACTACTACTTCCATTAAATATGTTTCCATTTATAATTCAAAATTTTTATGTTGTCTTAAAATTGTCAAGTGACTTCATTTTAGCTTGCCACTTGGCTTAACCACATGCTTCACTACTCTACTTTTAATATAATATAGATATATCTCCTTTGAAAGTAATAACTAGTGAATCTAAATGTGACATGGTTCTCCCAAAAAAGACTTATGGAAAGTTGGAAACATTTGCTAGCATAAAAAAATTATAAAAGTGTTCTAACTTGTCTAAGTTAAGAGCTTGACATTGCAAACGTGTACAAATTATAGTGATTTAAGCTCTTTTTTTCCCTTTTATCTGGAAAACACACTTCATTTTTTCTTTTTAACTGGAGAAGACACTTCATATTTCATATATTCAGCTAGTAAACAAAACTGATAATAATTTCTTGGGTAGACTATTCGTGTTCTTAAAGCATCAATGTCAAAAGGAAAGAAAAATGAATGTGCAATGTTTAGTTGAAAATACAAATAAGAGGAGTTGAGTGAAAGTTCCTTCATTCAGAATGAAGATAAACTAGAAAACCAAAGAACTTCAACCTGAGACACAAACTACAATTAGAACCAAGCATTGATTCATTAGTTTAATGCCTAAAGAAGAAGGAGCTATGCGCCTTGATGACCTATTTGTGTCTCTTGTAGTTGCTGGTCTTTCCTCGTGATTATCTGACAAAGTTGACCTCCAATCTCTGTTGTTTTTGGACCTAGCACTAGTCTGTGATCGAGTAGGGCTCCTCCCACCATCAAACTCAGAAAACTCATCCACTGACAAAGGAAAAAATGGAAAGTCATTCAGGAAAGAAAAAGGGAGCTCAAATTCAAGATCCATTAACAAGTTTCCATCTTCACTCAATCCATCCTCGGCCTCGGAGTACCCATCTAGGAGATCAAATAAACCACCATCAAGAGGCAACTCAGTTAGGAGGTCATCTCCAGCAAAGTCATCGCCAAATGGGGTCTGACATGCACTGAGAGTATCCCCAAAGTCTCTTTGAAGCTCCAACCTTCTCCAATCATACTGTCGTTAAGGGTCAGCCTCGGCTGGCCTGTCACAGGGATGCTCAAGCCTGGCATGCTTTTTTAGTTCACCATAATTTCCATTGAAATTGCACGTCTCCAAGGAACAACTCCTATGTTTGGAGTTCATAAATTTATGAGCAGCCTCTACAACAATCCATCCTTTAATCTGTCCCCAGTAAAGTGGGCAGACAAGCTCTGGTTGTTGTCCCCCAGTAGACCAGGTTGTTCTCGACAAAGGTTGTCCTCGACTTCCCCTATGGAACATTGTCCCTGATATAGTATTTCCCTCTTGTTGAGCTTCTGATTGTGTTCCAGATGATAATTTAAAAAATTGATCAAGACAGTTTGAATGACGGTAACTTGTGTCGCACATGTAAGGGTAAGGCAGACAACCCTTATCCCATGATGAGCAAATTAGTAGAAGGACACAATTATGCGGATGCTCCATATATACAAATAGGGCACCTAGCTTCTTCCCATTCTCTTTCATTCCCTAATACATATATACTTTCAAAATAGCATATTTGCATCATTATTTAGTTTACAAACTTATACAAATATTTTCTAGAATTTTTCATAATTTTTAGAGCTTTAAATTAATTTTTTATATTTAAATTATATATAAATATCTAGTAATTATCCTTCAAATTATTTTGTGATGACTTAGTTACCTAAATAATTATTTTACACTTATAATGAGTTTCAAACATTTTATTCCATTCCATATCATTATATTAGTATATTTTTAAGCTATTTTTCTAATTTTGCAATAATGACATATATTCATACATAAAGGCTCTTTATTCTATGTCAAAATAGCAAATTTATATTTTTATAATACAAAGTTATTATTATGAGCATTTCAATGCATAAATAATATTTTCATTCATTTATAAAGTATTTTTTATAAATTATTTTGATAAATTTTGGAATATTTAATTAATAGCCCAATTTTTTACCTATTTTCGGACCCAATACTACCCAGACCTTAGCCCAATCTACCCCAAGCCCAAACCAAAATACCCCAAGCCCAATACCAGCAACCCACTACCCATACCCGTTTAATTAACCCACTCTAGTTCTTTTAAAATCCTGGCCGTTGAACTCTAAGATCAACGACCCACAATCAACCGACCTCTTTTAATTACCTAACCCCTAACCCCTAACCCCTAACCCTAATCCCCTTTTCCCCTTTGCTCGCTGTCTTCACACCCCCTCTCACTTCTCTTTTTCTCTAATTGAACCCTAGCCGCCGTAACCCTTAATTCTCTCCGATTCTGACTCAAACACGGAATCAATCCATGATCTACTTACCTATTTCGTGATGCTTTAATCACTACACGAACGTTTATGGTATCACTTAGTTCTTGCCCTATTTTTGGCAATAACTACTTCTCAAGAACGGGCTGATTTACTTCGATTATGTGAAGATCTGGACGATCTTTCGTCTCTATACATGTTATATTGAACGAATCTTGCATTTTTTGTTCGTTTCAAGTTGGTAGTACCAACTAGGGTTTGAGATTTTCCCTTATTCTTTACTGATTTTCGATTGATACTCTTCCCTTTCTTGTGTTTGACTGATATTTTTCTTATTTTTGTTTAACCCATAATATTTCCCTATTTTCTATTTTTAGTTACCTTAAAACTGGCTCTAATTGATTTTTGTATGCTATATTTTCCTTATTCTTCGTTAAATGTACTGTATATACTTATTTTAAGTGTTATTTGATTCTCACATGTTATTTTTCCTTATTCTCTATTTAATTTGCTGAACTTCCTATTCTATGTATTATTTGCCCTAAAATTGATTCTAATTTATTCTGGCATATTTTCCTTATTCTGTGTTTAATTTTACAGTGTTTCCCTATTTTATGTGTTGAATTTGCCACTATATAAACCGCTCCCCTAAAACCCCTTAGACAAATTTTTGAATCTCCTCATCCCTGCTATTATTTTCACTACTCCCCTTTCTCACTCACTCACTCACTCACTCACTCACTCACTGTCACACTCGTGCACTCTCTAAAATTATTGAATTTGGGGCCGGCTAAAAGCCAAGGCCATTAGAACAACCTCCTCCGGTGCAAGGACTGCATGGAGCCCATTCTCGAGGCTCTTGTGAACTCTGAAGCATTGGGGACCTGGGTTTTTTGCTATTACACTCTTCACTCTTTTGATTCTGCTACTGGTTAGTTCTTAAACCCTTGCATTGTTCAACTTTTCTCATTCTTTCTACATATGCATTAGAACTTGTATGAGCATGATTCAACTGTGATAATGTTCAACACTCTGTTGTCATTCTATAACAGTTGAATGCATGAGATAATTTGATGTTTGTGTTATGTTAATACTCACTCTTCTCTATGATTTGCACTTTGTGATCTCTTGTCTTCTGAAATGGGTTCTTAGCATGATTAGTTTTTGAACTTCAAAAGAAGTCCACTTTAATATGAGCCTGACTACTGTGATTGCATGCTGTTAAAAATACAATATTTCTGCATATCGTATTTGGATACTACCACAAATCCATGGGAATCCCCCCCCCCCCAACTTGAATGAACCTTTCAGTGCTAAAACTTATGTACTTGACTTGCCCTTTGTGTATTATCTTTAACTCTATGGAATGTTGCGCTAAAGTCTGCTTTAAAACATGTTTCATGTTATCCTGATTTTTAAAAGACAAGCACTCTGTTTTTCTATTAACTGTGATTTTGCTCCTATGCTAATATGTTTCCAGTATGCTTTGGTTCATTTTCTACCCTATCCTTTCTGGATCATCACAATGTGTGTGTCCCTCCATCATGTCTAAATACTAATTAATATGACATTAGGTTAGACCTAACTTAATTTAGAACTTTAGGTTTCAACTAGTTCAACTTCATGCATCTATGCATGATAACTTATGTATGTCTGCAAATATGTTCCCCTCTCCTAATTCCTATGAGGTTGTCTATGTGGTACTTTGCTATGTGAATCTTGATAAACCTACTAGCCTGTTGTGCCGCATGCTCAATTTGTTGATTTTTGTCCATTCTCCTTACTTGTTACTCTAATATTCTAAATCCCATTCTTAGTCGGTTGAAATCCAAGGTATTTAGGTTCTATTGTTGGCCTCCCTAGTGTGAGCACGGCTCGGGGTCCAATTGAGGCCCTTGTAAACTCTAAAACACTAGGGTTTGGTCCTAGGCATTCCCTCAACCTCCAAAACTGTCCCTAATACTCTACTTGTACTGTGTATCTATATTGGTTGTTTCCAAGTGGTGAAACACTTGGTACTGTGGCTCATTGAAAGGGGTCTGGACTCCTCTCAGGATGTGTGATCGTGTGGTTCTTTATTGAAGGACTAAGTATGCTATGTCAGAAGTAATGAAGGACCAGTAAGGCTGGGTATCTATTTATTTTATTTGGGCCTGCTATGGGTCTGTTCACAGTTATGTAATATCGTTACTTTACTCATTAATTGAGTCTGTAATAATCTTTGTATAAACGGTTGGGGTTGTTAGTAAAAAGGGAATGGGTTAGATTTTAATATTAATATACGGTGGGTAGATAACATGCCTATAGGATTGAATGATGCACTTGTTTTATGTTGTTCATTCTCTAGGCACACTGTAGAAATCATGCTCTTAGGAAAAGCACACACTTGCACTACTTGTTTATTAGCAAAGCATGAGCTCAAATTCTCCCATATCTTTGTTGCCATATGTTGTTAGAAAACCTGCCCATAAGAAATAAATATCATTGAACTTTTCTTTAATTTGCATTGCTGTAGTATATCCACTAGAGATCATTCCTATAGGACTCTAATCATTTCATTTATTACGACATCGCATTGGTCACATAGAAAACCTGCCTATAAGGTTTAACAATAATATCAGGTTCCCAAGTGCTAATCGTCAGAAATCCTGTCTCTAGGATACCACTGTTCGCCTTAATAACTGTTAACGACGCCCCTTTTCAATACTGATCATCGCTCACTTAGGCATAAATCACCTAGGCCCAAGATCTCAAGGACTAATAACTGGGAATCTGCCATCTCAATAATCAATGTGCAACAACCTATACAATCCTGTCTATGAATAACGCTGGTGCATAAGAATGCTTGCATTCCTTGATGCCTTACCACATAGAAATCATGTCTATAGGGATTTAAGGCTTTTAATCCTGAACTGGCCTAACATGAAAACCTGCTTCGCGTTCATTTTTTGTCTAAGTGTGGAGGCTAACTTGAGCCATTAATTGCCTATATGCAAAGTCCAACATGTTTTTGTATGTCGCTTAGTTTTAACATTTCTGAGCAACCTAAGTAAGGTAGAACCACCCAAATAGAGGTCCAATGCCTCCTGGACCATAGTTATGGGACGGGTAGTGCACGCATAAGGTACGACTTATAGTTGAACTAGTGCGCTTTAGGTAACAACTTAAAGATAGTAATCGGGTAGCAGGAGATGATAGTCTGTGCCCGCTGAATAATATGAGTAACACCCCATCTCGAGGGAGTTACGAAGTATTATTTATGTTGCACAGGGTGATCCTTTAGGCTAAAAAACATAGGCCCCCCATCTTATTTCCCTTTTTTATTTTGAATCAAGTGTTTGTACTCATTTATTCAAAGTCCTTTATAATAAAATTCTCAAACTTCTTGATCACTATATCTTTGTTTATCCGACTAATTCATATAATTCAAGTTCAGCTGGGACCCAGAGTTGTGGACCTCGAAGAGTGCCTAATACCTTCTCTTCGAGGTAATTTCGAGCCCTTACCCGATCTTTGGTGATGCAAACTAGTTTAACCTGAGTCATTTGAAAATAGGTGCCCTAATTCACCTTAAAATCGTTATGTGGTGACTCTCCTCTTTTAATGCCTCTTTAAAAGAGTTGTCACATGTCAAAATTCAATTTCGCGAGAAAAAAGGGCGCGACAGCATGGCGACTCTGTTGGGGATATTTATGCTCTTACCATAGCAAATTTGGCTTATATGAATTAGTCTTCTCTGATAAACATGCTTCCTTCTTTTTATTTGCTGCTACATGCACATCCCTCTCATATTTTCCTTTTGTCTAATTCATTTTTGCATGCACATCCCTCCCCTATTCTCCCTTTGTTTGAATCCCTCCCCTTCACCACCCTTCCTTGCTCAAATTGGCTATAACATGCGTATCCCTTTTCCTAGTCGTAATTATTTGCTCTAAGTTGCTTTTATTGGTTTTAAAATTGCTACATCATGTATCTCCCACCCCTACTCCCTCGCTTACTTTATCGTATTCTCCATATTATACGAACTAACTTCTTCTTTTTTTTCTTTCTTTCTATTTATGTCTTTTATGTTTCATATTAATATTGCCCTTATTCCTTTTCACATGTTTTATCATGCAAATACGTGACAATGTGTTATCTATATTTGCATAAAGCATGCTCCACATCATATTCTACTCGTGCCCAATTAATACCATAGTGACACTTGATGAGTGTCCCCGCTCTTCCGAAATTACTCTTTTAATTTGGAAAGGCTTATTTACGGCAAAACTAGTCGATAAACGGTGCAGTCGACGATTCCGTGCCTTTTCCTCTCAACTTTTCTACTTGAGAGTACCAGTCTAGACCCTTCTTGAAATCTCACTTCAATATCAACTTTGCATGCATCATTTCAAACCTAGTATGGATTAGAACACTGTCCGTGTGATAATCCGCTAAGGCAAGCCTTGCCCAAAGTCCGATGGGATTTCTATAATCCCAATGGACACCATCACGTTATGTGAATTATTTGGAGAAAACGTGCCGGTATGTTGATCATTAATGTGTGAATAGTCAAATATGGAGGGGGAAATGGCTAACTCTATTTGTTTTGAAGAAAATGAGGCACGAAGTCCCCAGGTTCGGCATGGTTCAAAATATCCCACCTTTACTGCTTGATTGGTGGAAGAACCTCTCACCTAGTGACAAGAATCATGTAAGAAGGGTCCTCGGAAACTTACCCTCCTTGTTGGACATTCGGCCAAATAATGCGTTGATTGAGGCTGCCACTATGTATTGGGATGAGAAGAGAGATGTCTTCCGCTTTGGTGATATAGAAATGACTCTTCTCTTAAAGGAAATAGGAGGTTTCGATGGGCTCCCATGGGATAGTCCTGGTTTATTGGTACCAGAAAACCGCACTCCCCGAGGTTTCCTGAAAATGATGGGTTTCAAGAAAAATGTTGGGTTACTTTGTCTGAAGAATCATACATGCCATTTGAGTTCCTTTATAAACGATATGGGCATAGCAAGTCATATCTCCTTCACCATGATGAACTTGCCATTACTTCTTTGGGTTGGGCACACCGCCAGGTTTTTGTATTCATTGTATGTTTCTTGGGGATACTGATATTTCCAATGAAAGGGGATAGGATCCACACTCGCCTGGCCATGGTCGCTAGGAATTTAATGGAGGGAATTGAGGGACAAGCTTACACCATCATCCCTATGATCCTGGCTGAGATGTATCGGGCTCTAGATTGATGCAAAAAAAGATATGGGCATTTCGAGGGCTGTAATCTGTTGCTGCAGGTATGGTTTCTAGAACATTTCTAGAGAGGTGAATATCGTCAAGAGCTTCTGCAAAAAACACTGAATGATTACATAGCCTACCATCATCCAAAAATAATGACATTTATTCCAAATAGGTTTGCGGAACCCGGAAGTGCTGTGAGTTGGGTGCGTTTCTTCAGCAACTTGACCGACGAAAAGGTACACTGGATGTTTGAGTGGTTCCCTAGTAGCGAGTTCATCATCTGGTCAAGAGAAACCACTCATATAGTACTGATCGGGTTAAGAGGAGTCTATCCTTATGCTCCTATAAGTGTAATGAGGCAAGCAGGGAGAAAGCAGGTTATACCTCGGGTTTCCAACATGGTCCAGTACAAAGCAGACTTTAAGGGGAACACCATTCCATTCAAATTCGAGGCACAGAATATGTGGAATCAAAAGGTCATTGTGGAGAAAGATACCATCGAGCCAGACATGTATCATGCCGGCCATGTGTACTTCTATCCATCATGGTTGGTAGATGATATAGCAGGAGATGTCAAGCCATGGATTAATCTGAAAAATAAGGTTATAGACGACGTTACTGAAGCACAAGTTAAATATAGGATGTTGCGCAAGAGGGTTTTCAAGTCTGAAGCTATGCACTTGGAACAACAGAAAGTGGATATGAAAACAATCAACGAATGGAAAGAAACCACTACTAAATCAACAGAGAGATTGGAATATTTGGAGCAAGGGTTAATGGAGCTTGAGGGGACGATGAGGAAAGGGCTATCGGATTGTCAGAATACGGAAGGCAATGAAGGAGGGTATCTAGCAAGGGCTTATCTGCTATTGGACATGCGCGGCCTGGGGAACTTGATTGATGGAGCCAAGAAGGCCAAGAATGGAGAAGGTCCTTCTGGTACCAAATAGATTAGGAAACAATGTTTTACTTCTTTCTAGATACGATTGTAATAATGCAAATTCCATTAGTAACTCTTTTCTCATTATTGTCGTTTTAGTAGAGATTTGGTTCATTTTCACATTAATGAAATGACACAATTATTGGCATCAGTTTTCTCCAAATCTATGTGTCGCTTAGGCCTATGTCGGGCACAATGAGGTCCCTCAAATTAGGACGTGAATGTATTACATAATTCTGCAATGCACGTTTAAATATAGCAAACATCCCTCTAATACTCCTTACTGACTTGGTCACCTTTTGTTTTTCTTTTCGTTTGTTTATTCCCATTCCGCAAGGTTGGTTCATGCATACTGGCATCATCGGCATATCACACCAGATCCAGAGGTCCTCCACCTCCTCCTCCACCAAGTGATCCCAAGAACAAAGGAAAAGCCAAAATGGACGATATGAGCGGTATTAGGAAAGACAATACTACCCATGCAGAGAATATTGAAACTTTGGACGTCGGAGTACTCTGAGAAAGAACGATTTGGTCTTATGTCTGGAACAAAAAATACTGGAGCTACAAGGGGAGCTTGAGCTGGTCCGAAACTTGGAAAACCTTTCCCTCACCCTAAACGTTCCCGACATTAACAAACAAAATGCCTAAAACCCCGCACCTCCCTAAAATACACAAAACAAACACCCGCATAATCCTCCCGCACCTCATCAATATGCCACACCTCCTGAAAAACCCAATCCTCCACCACTACCTACCCCTCCATAGCACCATCACCATCCAAATCAGTATCCACAAACCACTACCTATCACACCCCTCAAAACGCACCACAACCTACCCATGATCCTCAAAACTCAACCAACGACCACCACTATGCCCAGATTCCTGGAGTCCATCAAAGCAACCCTATATACGTGGAAACTTTACCCCACACCCCACAACAGACCCTATACATTCCTAAACCCACCGAGAAGGACCTACTCATCAAGAACATGGCGGAAGAACTCAAGAAACATACTGGTAGAATTCAAAGTGCCAAAGGGGGAAAAGGCATCAAGGTTTTAAATTATGAGGATTTGTGTATCCAGCCAGAGGGTTACAAACCTCCTAAGTTTGAAATGTTCGATGGGACTAGAGATCTGAAGGTGCACTTGAGAACGTATTGTGACAAGCTTGTAGGAGTTGGCAAGGATGAAAGAATCCGCATGAAGATATTCATGAAGAGTCTCACCGGAGACGCCCTATCTTGGTATATCAGTCAAAACCCAAATAAATGGGTTAATTGGGTGAGCATGGCATCGGATTTTATGGACAGGTTCAGGATTAACACGGAAAACACACCAGACGTTTTCTACATTCAGAATCTTAAGAAGAAGCCAACAGAAACCTTCCGTGAGTATGCTACTCGGTGGAGGTCTGAAACCACAAAGATAAGGCCAGCGATAGAAGAAGAACAGATGAATAAGTTCTTCATCCGAGCTCAGGATCTACAGTACTACAAGAGACTAATGGTTATTGAAAACCATAAATTTTCTTACATCATCAAATTGGGGGAAAGAATAGAAGAAGGGATTAAAAGCGGAATGGTGACTAATTTCGAAAGACTCCAAGACACAAACAAAGCCTTACAATCAGGAGGTATCTCCAAGAAGAAGGAAGTAGGGGCAATGATGGTGGCCCAAGGTCCAAAATCTCCTCTCACATACCAAATACCCCCACCCACATATCAGCCTTCACCTCCCAGATACCAACAACCTGCTACCTACCATACTTATAACACCCAGCCAGCATACTACCACTCACCACCAGCCGACCAAAACTACCAAAAACCAAGAGCGGATTTCGACCGCAAACCACCCAGACAGTACACCCCAATTGATAAACCTGTAGACCTACTGTACGAGAGACTGAAGGCTGCCGGTTATGTCACCCTCATTCCCGTTGTTGCTATGGAAAACTCCTCTCAGTGGATTAATCCAAATAAGACAGGTGCCTATCACTCAGGCATGAAGGGTCATACTATTGATGAATGTCGCACTTTTAAGGATAAGATTCAGGCATTTATTGATACCAAAGTTATATAGGCAAAGGAGGTTGCACCCTATTTCCGTAACAATCCTCTCCCAGATCATAGGGGTGAAGGGGTAAATGTGATAGAGACCGATGAAGAATGGGATCCGAAAGGGTCCATTGGACTCATTCGAGAAGGGGATAATCCTTAAAAATCTCCAGTCACTCTCACACCTATCATGATACAAACTCAGGCACCTTAAGGTTGAGGTAGCCGTACCAACTCCGTTTGAAGTTGAAGTGACAACACCCTCGGCCGCACCAACCCTATTTGAGGTTGAAGTGACAACACCCTTCACCGTGACGGTAACACCTACACCGTCCTTTAAATCTAATGTTATAACCTAGGACTATGTTGCGGAAGCAAGAAGTAAAGGAAAAGAAAAAATGGAGGAAACAGGTGCAGCGCAAGGTGTGACCAGAACTGGTAGGGTTTATACACTCGAGAATTTGGGAGGAACAAGCAACGAAGTTGCTTCTAAGCCGCCTGTCATTGAGACTGGCCCATACGATATTTGGAGAAAGGTGTAGGCGAGGGAATATTCTGTGGTTGATCATTTGAACAAAACTCCTGCTCAAATATCCATTCTATCACTGCTACAGAACTCCGAGGCGCATAGGAATGCCTTGATGAAGGTTTTGAACGAAGCCTATGTACCCAATAACATTACCAGTGGAGAGATGGCCAATATGGTAGGGCAAGTGTTGGAAAGCCAGAAGATCACTTTTCACGAATACGAACTGCCGCAGGAAGGACTGAGTCACAACAGGGCACTGCATATCACTGCAGTTTGAGGACAAATTCATTTTCAGGGTCCTGATAGATGGGGGTTTAAGTCTCAACATTTGTCCTCTAACTACTTTGAAAAGGTTGGGTAAGGGTCTGCATGATATACAAGCAGAGAGTATGAACGTGAAAGAATTCGATGGGTCCTAAAGGGCCACAATTGGGGAAACCAACCTCAGCTTACAGATGGGCCCGACTTGGTTTGATCTTGAGTTCCAAGTGTTAGATATATCCGCTAAATACAATATGTTGTTGGGACGACCTTGTATATATGTTGCGGGGGCCGTAGCTTCTACTTTACATCAGGCCATGAAGTTCGAATGGAACCATCAGGAAGTAATCATCCATGGGGATGGAAGCAATACCATTTATACCAATCAAATTGTTCTGGTTGTCGAGAATAGAAGGAAGCTGGGTGGAGAAACATACCATCGCATCGAGCGTGTCAATGCAATTGAGAAAGACGAATGGTGGAGAAGTAAGATAGAAATCATATTAGCATGGATAGGGTATGAACCTGGTAAGGGTCTCGGTAAGAATCTCCAGGGTATCACCAAACCAATACAGCCAAAGCGTCATGACACAAATTTTGGGATTGGGTATGAATACACCTGGCACGAGTATAATAATTGGTCTCCGCCATGGCGTGGTCCTTATTACCGTCTAGAGCAACCAGTACCACATTTGAGCCAGTCATTTCATCAAGCTGACATGATGTGGGGGTTCGAATAAGATGAAGTTCTAGCTGGCATAAGGAATCTGTTCCTGGATGATGAAGACATGGACTACGGTGCGGTAATTGAGGAGGAGGAAAGCCTCATCATTCAGACAATGGAGAAGAGAGATGTTCTCAAGAATTGGACTGCTGCACCATCAAGGGCCCATCGAGTTCCTGGGTAGCCTGGCAATTAGCATCATTTATTTTGAAAACAATTTTATGGGCTTTTAAGACATTTTCAGTATTTTGTTTTAAATATTTCCGTTTTGAATAATTGATCATTTAACTTCATTTGACATTTTAATATTTATCAACGGATTGCTATTTTAGTATTTATTATTATTCTTTATATTTGTTCTCTACAACATTATTATTACTTACCCTGATGAACCTACGACTGTGACATGTAATGGGACAACACAACATAAGGATAGTGATTCAGAGGATCTGGAAGAAGATATAATACCCGAGGAAATTGTCAGAGAAGTGAAAAATTTTGAAAACAATCCTATGTCTAATTTGGATGAGACTGAAATAGTTAATTTGGGAGACTCCGAAACAATCAAGGAAGCTCGTGTAAGCATTCACCTATCACCGTCAGAGAAAAAAGAATACATCCAGTTTTTGAAAGAGTACGAGGATATTTTTGCATGGTTCTATGATGATATGACCGGTTTGAGCACGTCTATAGTGGCTCATAAGCTATTGAACAACCCTATGTGTCCAACTGTAAAGCAGAAGCTCAGAACGTTCAATCCAGATATGAGTTTGAAAATAAAAGAGGAAGTCACCAAGCAAATCAAAGCTAAGGTTCTCAGAGTGGTTGAATATCCAACCTAGTTGCCTAACATCGTGCCAGTTCCAAAAAAGGATGGGAAAGTCAGAGTATGTGTCGACTATCAGGATTTAAACAGATCAAGCCCCAAAGATGATTTCCCGTTGCCCAATATACACATACTGATCGAAAATTGTGCCAAGCATGAACTCCACTCTTTTGTGGATTGCTTCACGAGATATCATTAGACCTGGATGGATGAAGAGGATGCCGAAAAGACAGCCTTCATTACACTATATTGCTACAAAATGATGTTGTTTGGCCTAAAGAAGCCACTTATATGAGGGCCATGACAACCATTTTCCAGACATGATACACAAAGATATAGAAGTGTACGTGGATGGCGTTATCATCAAATCTAAGAAGGGTACAGATCAGATAGCAAACTTGAGGAAATTCTTTGATCGACTTCGAAGGTATAATTTGAAATTAAACCCCGCAAAATGTGCCTTTGGAGTCCTTGCTGGAAAGTTGTTAGGGTTCATCATCAACCGCCGAGGAACTGAGTTAGACCCGTCAAAGGTCAAGGCTATCCAAAACTTGCCACCTCTAAGGAACAAGAAAGATGTGATGAGTTTCTTAGGGCATCTCAATTACATCAGCCATTTCATAGCACAATCAACTGTGGTCTATGAACCAATTTTCAAAATGTTGAAGAAAGACGTTGCAACAAGTTCGATTAAAGAATGCCAGAAAGCCATTGACAAAATCAAGGAATATTTGTCCACACCACCAGTCCCGGTCCCGTCGGAACCTGGGAGACCTCTGCTACTCTATTTATATGTGTTGGATGTGGCTATCGATTGTGTCTTGGGATAACACGATGGGACAGGAAGGAAGGAACAAGCCATGTACTATCTGAGTAAGAAGTTCATACCCTACGAAGCACAGTATTCTTTGCTGGAACACACTTGCTGTGCTCTGACATGGATAGCTCTGAAATTGAGGCACTATTTCTGTTCCTACAACACGTATCTCATATCAAGGATGGATCCTCTAAAATACATTTTCCAGAAACCCATGCCTACGGGGAAGCTGGAAAAATGGCAGTTACTATTGAATGAGTTCGACATCGTCTATGTAACTCAGAAAGCGATCAAGGGACATGCACTGGCAGATCATCTAGCAGAAAATCCTGTAGAGAGAGAATACGAACCACTAAAACATACTTTCCCGATGAAGAAGTATCATTTGTAGGAGAAGATATTACCGAAACGTATGATGGTTGGAGAATATTCTTCGATGGGGCTGCAAATTTCAAAGGAGTGGGTATTGGAGCAGTTTTGGTATCTGAGACGGGTCAACACTATCCGGTATCCGCAAAACTCAGATTTCCATGTACCAACAATATGGCAGAATGTGAGGCTTGCATCTTGGGACTCAAGTTGGCCATCGACATGAACATTCAGGACTTGCTGGAAATTGGTGATTCGGACCTTTTAGTACACTAGGTTCTAGGAGAATGGGCTACAAAGAATACCAAAATATTGACGTATTTGTACTATGTACAAGAATTGATGAAGAGATTCACAAAGATAGAGTTCAAACATGTTCCGAGATTCCAGAATGAGTTTGCAGATGCGTTGGCCACTCTATCTTCCATGATAAAACACCCAGACAAGAATTTCGTTGATCCTATTCTAGTAGGGATTCATAATCAGCCATCTTATTGTGCTCATGTTGAAGAAGAAACTGATGGGAACCCATGGTTCCATGACATCAAAGAATACGTGGCAAAAGGAGAGTACCCGGAGCACGCAAATCACACTCAGAAAAGCACACTCCGAAGATTATCCAACCATTTCTTCCAAAGTGGAGTAATTCTATATAGGAGAACTCCAGATCTAGGGTTATTACGGTGTGTCGACACCAAGGAAGCATCCAAATTGCTCGAAGAGATACATGTCAGAGCTTGCAGACCACACATGAATGGTTTTGTTTTAGCTAAGAAGATATTAAGAGCATGATATTTTTGGAGGACTTTGGAAACGGACTGCATCAGGTATGTCCAAAGTGTCATCAATGCCAGGTACATGCGGATATGATACGAGTACACCCAATGAACTCAATGCAAAAATCACACCTTGGCCTTTCTATGCTTGGGGCATGGATGTCATCGGTCCAATCGAAACCTGCTGCTTCAAATAGGCATAGGTTCATTCTAGTGGCCATAGACTACCTCACAAAGTGTGTTGAATCCGCATCTTACAGGGCTATAACTAAGAAGGTCGTCACAGATTTTGTTAGGGATCGTATTGTTTGTCGATTCGAGGTGTCGGAATCAATCATCACCGATAATGCCGCCAACCTTAATAATGATTTAATGAGATCCATGTGTGAAACCTTCAAGATCAAGCATAATAATTCCACAGCATACAGGCCGCAAATGAATGGAGTTGTGGAAGCCTCCAACAAGAACATCAAGAAGATATTGAGGAAGATGTTAGATAATCACAAACAATGGCATGAGAAATTACCATTTACCTTATTGGGATATCGTACCACGGTTCGCATATCAATTGGGGAAACTCTTTATTTACCGGTCTATGGCACTGAAGCCGTCATTCCCCCCGAAGTAAAAATCCCTTCTTTAAGAATTACACAAGAGGCTGAACTCAGTGTCGCAGAATGGATACGAAATCGTTGTGAACAACTGGCTCTAATTGACAGAAAAAGAATGAATGCGGTATGTCACGGTAAACTTTACCAGAACAGAATGTCCAGAGCTTTCAACAAAAGGGCCAGGCCTAAACAATTCACATCGGGGCAGCTGGTGCTAAAGCGGATCTTCCCCATCAAGATGAAGCCAAAGGAAAATTCTTACCCAATTGGCAAAGGCCTTACATGGTTCATAGAGTACTAACAGGAGGAGCCCTAATACTTGCAGAAATAGATGGAGAAGTTTGGCCAAAAACCTATCAAATCAGACACAGTCAAAAGATACTATGTTTAGATTGTTTACATTTCTTCGTCCGATGTAACTGAACTACGCTTGACCTGATCCCCGTTTAAGAGGGGATACGTAGGCAGCCCTGTGAGTTCGGTCATATCTCAATAAAATCTTCATCTTGCAACGGTAAAAAACTGGGGCAGAATTTTGAGAAATATGCAAGTCCAGCCAACTTTGTCACATGCAAAACAGCCAAAGAAATGATTTCAAACTGTGCCAGAATTTTGAGGAGGACCCTAGAAATTTTAAAGCAAGGAGGTCGCAATGTCTCTAAACTATGTCATAGTCATTGGTTTATCTAGATTACTTGATATTGCATACTACTATATTTTAAATAACTACATTCATCAAAATGCACACATATTTTCTCAAAAACCTTATTTTCATAAACCGCCAGATGCTGCCCAGGGTAACTCAAAACAGGATCTCAAGACAGGAGCACAAGCAAAGCGGAAGACAAAAGTGCGAACCAACCTTCCTCACAAAAAAATCACAATTTTTCTTTAGATGCAGGCATAATAAGACAATGATATCTATAGACACATCAGGTCACTACCTTCAAGATAGAAAATTATCTATCACAAGCATCACCAGCTAAGAAATACTCTACTATCACTCATCGTTCTTTGCATGAGGCTAAGAATTGCCTCCCTAATTGCATAAGGCTAAGCTCGGCCTTTCTTTGCATGAGAATAAGCATCTTCTTCTCTTCTTTAATGAGGCTAAGCATTGCCTCCCTAATTGCATAAGGCTAAGCTCTGCCTTTCCTTGCATCGAGACTAAGCACTGTCTCCTCTTCTTGCATAAGGCTAAGCACTGTCTCCCTAATGGCATAAGGCTAAGCTATGCCTTTCCTTGCATCGAGACTAAGCACTGTCTCCTTTTCTTGAATGAGGCTAAGCGTTGCCTCCCTAATTTCTTAAGGCTAAGCTCTGCCTTTCCTTGCACCGAGACTAAGCACTGTCTCCTCTTCTTGCATGAGGCTAAGCATTGTCTCCCTAATTTCATAACGCTAAGCACTGTCTTTCCTTGCATCGATACTAAGCATCGTCTCCTCTTCTTGCATGAGGCTAAGCACTGCCTCATCAATTGCCCAAGTCTAAGCATTGCCCTATCCTTGCATAAGACCAAACACTATCTCCATTATGCTATTTAAAACCTAGCATTATCCTTTATTCGTCTGGGGCTAAGCACTGCCCTAATCTTACACAAGACTAAGCTTTGTCTTGTTTTACTTCGCACACGACCAAGCATCATATCTTTGCATCTCATGGGCTGAAACATTGCCATTTTTCCAAAGGCATCATAGTCCGAAGGCATCATCCTCATAGCCGCAAGACAACATGCCATGGCCTGAGGATTTCTCAATATTGCACATCATTATTCAAAGGCGTCATGGTTCAGAGGCACCATTTTCATGGCCCGAGGACATAATTTCATGACTTGCAAATCCCTTATCACATGATTCATGGCCCAGGACGTCATGATCTAAGGACATCATCCTCACCGTCCAAAGACAACTTTCATGGTCTAAAGGGAATTTGCATCATGTTTAAATTCTCGGAATAATCCATATATACTTGCATACACCGTGTTTTAAGTTTTGCAAGTAATCCAGGAAGTAACCATTCTCCTATACAAGCATTTTCTATAATGTTTTGTATTTCTTAGAGCTTCAAATTAATTTTCTTATATTTAAATTATATATAAATATTTAGTAATTATCGTTCAAATTATTTGTGATGACTTAGTTACCTAAATAATTATTTTGAACTTATAAAATATGTTTCAAATATTTTATTTCATTCCATATAATTACATTAGTATTTTTTTAAGCAATTTATCTAATTTTGCAATAATGGCCTATATTCATATATAAAGGCTCTTTATTCTATGTCAAAATAGCAAATTTATATTTTTATAGTACAAAGTTATTATTTTAAGCATTTCATGGCATACAAAATATTTTTATTTATTTATTAACTATTTTTTAGAAATTATTTTGATAAATTTTGGGGTATTTAATTAATAGCCCAATTTTTTACCTATTTTTCGGACCCAATACTACCCAGACCTTAGCCCATTATACCCCAATCCCAAACCAAAATACCCCAAGCCCAACACTAGCAACCCACTACCCATACCTATTTAATTAACCCGCCCAGTTCTTTTAAAATCCTAGTCGTTGATCTCTAAGATCAACGTCCCACAATCAACCGACCCCTTTTAATTACCTAACCCCTAACCATAATCCCCATTTCCCCTTTGCCCACCGTCTTCTCACCCCCTCTCACCTCTCTTCTTCTCTAATTGAACCCTAGCCGTCGTAACCCTTAATCCTCTCTGATTCCGACTCAAACATGGAATCAATCCATGATCTACTTACATATTTCGTGATGCTTTACCATTACACACACGTTTATGGTATCACTTAGTTCTTGCCCTATTTTTGGCAAGAACTACTTCTCAATAACGAGCTGATTTACTTCGATTCAGTGAACATCTGGACGATATTTCTTCTCTATACATGTTATACTGAACGAATCTTGCATTTTTGGTTCGATTCACGTCGGCAGTACCAACTAGGGTTTGAGATTTTCCCTTATTCTTTATTTATTTTCGATTGATTTTCTTCCCTTTCTTGTGTTTGACTGATATTTTCCTTATTTTTATTTAACCCACTGTATTTCCCTATTTTCTATTTTTTTTTGCCTTAAAACTGGATCTAATTGATATTCGTATGCTATATTTTCCTTGTTCTCCGTTCAACCTGTTGTATTCCCTTGTTTTAAGTGTTATTTGATTCTCGCATGTTATTTTTCCTTATTCTCTGTTTAATTTGCTGAACTTCCTATTCTATGTATTGTTTTCCATAAAATTAATTCTAATTGATTCTGGGATATTTTCCTTATTCTGTATTTAATTTTATCGTGTTTCCCTATTTTATTTGTTGAATTTGCCACTATATAAACCGCTCTCCTAAAACCCCTTAAACAGATTTTTGAATCTCCTAATCCCTGCTATTGTTTTCACTACTCCCCTTTCTCACCCACTCACTCACTATCACACTCGTACACTCTCTAAAATTATTGAATTCGGGGCTGGCTGAAAGACAAGGCCATTAGAACGACCTTCTCCGGTGCAAGCACTGCTCGGAGCCCATTCTCGAGGCTCTTGTGAACTCTGAAGCATCGGGGACCTGGGATTTTTGCTATTACACTCTTCACTCTTTTGATTCTGCTATTGGTTAGTGTTTAAACCCTTGCATGGTTCAACTTTTCTCTTTCTTTATGCATATGCATTTGAACTTGTATGAGCATGATTCAACTATGATAATGATCAACATTGTGTTTTCATTTTGTGACAGTTGAATGCATGAGATAATTTCACTTGTGATCTCTCGTCTTCTGAAATGGCTTCTTAGCATGATTAATTTTTGAACTTCAGTAGAAGTCCACCTTAATATGAGCCTGACTACTGTGATTGCATGTTGTTAAGTTACAAAATTTCTGCATATTGTGTTTGGATATTACCACAACTCCGTGGGAACTCCCCCCCCCCCCACTTGAATAAACCTTTCAGTGCTAAACCTTATGTACTTGACTTGCCCTTTGTGTATTAGCCTTAAATCTATGGAATGCTGCCCTAAAGTCTGCTTTAAACATGTTTCATGCTATCCTGATTTTCTAAAAGACAAGCACTCTGTTTTTCTATTAACTGTGATTTTGCTCCTATGCTAATATGTTTTCCAGTATGCTTTGGTTCATTTGCTACCCTATCCTTTCTGTGATCATCACAATGTGTGTGTCCCTCCATCATGTCTAAGTACTGATTAATATGACATTAGGTTAGACCTAACTTAATTTAGAAATTTAGGTTTCAACTAGTTCAACTTCATGCATCTATGCATGATAACCTATGTATGCATGTAAATCTGTTTCCTTCTCCTAATTCCTATGAGGTTGTCTATGTGTTACTTTGCTATGTGAACCTTGCTGAACCTACTAGCTTGTTGTGTTGCATGCTCAATTTGTTGATTTTTGTCCACTCTCCTTACTTGTTACTCTGATATTCTGAATCCCATTCTTAGCCGGCTGAAAGCCAAGGCTATTTTAGGTTCTATTGTTGGCTTCCCTAGTGTGAGCACTGCTCGGGTTCCAATTGAGGCATTTGTGAACTCTGACACACTAGGGTTTGGTCCTCGTCATTCCCTCAACCTCCAAAATTTTCCCTAATACTCTACTTGTACTGTGGATCTGTATTGGTTGTTTCCATATGGTGCAATACTTGGTATTGTGGCTCATTGAAAGGGGTCTGGACTCCCCTTTGCACCTGTGATCGTGTGGTTCTTTATTGAAGGACTAAGTATGCTATGTCAGAAGTAATTAAGGCCTAGTAAGGCTAGGTATCTTGTTATTTTATTTGGGCCTGCTATGGGTCTGTTCACTGTTATATAATATCGTTACTTTACTTATTAATTGAGCATGTAATCATCTTTGTATAAACAGTTGGGGTTGTTAGTAAAAAAAGGGAATGGGTTAGTGTTTAACCAAAGAATTAGACCCTTTGACTAAAGCTTATTTCTAAGATGAATACGGGTTACTGATAATCAAGGTAATGGAGAAAAATGAATAATAGACACCCTTTGACTAAAGCTTATTTTTAAGATGAATACGGGTTACTGATAATCAAGGTAATGGAGAAAAATGAATAATAGACAATATTGCAGAAATATAGAAAATCGAAGTTGATTGTATTCGAGAATCAGATGCCTTTACAAGCTGTATTCCCCTCCCTTATATAGGAGATTCTTATAATGTACGACTCTTGCTATGGTTACTCATTAATGACTAATTATGACATTAATGAGGCGTTACAAAGGATAACGGTAATTGGGGTTCGGTTACATAACGTTCGAGTAATCAATTGTGGGTCCTTGAATCTGCCCGTAGCTTTGTCTAGATTCATTCTGACCGTGCCTCTCTCCCGTTTTGATCAAGTTGAGTTTCCCGTGGCTGATAAGTTCGTGGGTTTACTAAACCGTGCCTCTTTGTACCGTACCTCTTCAAAGAATCACATCCAGCTGTCGCATTTTCCTGTGTCCACATGACTGGCTGAGTTGTCAAAAGCTGGCTTACGTGTGAAACTCTTTTGTACCAATACAAATACTCCCCCCACTTACCATATATTTAACGATTAATATTTGGTAAGTGGATATTTATTTATGGCGGGAATATTTTGCTGCCACTTTTCCTTGAATCATTGTATCCTTCTCTGCACCATAGGCGACGTTTGTTACTTCCATTTAATGCTCATACCACGTGTCCTTTTCAGATTGGTTCTGCATTTACTCGGCACATTTTAGGGCTTTTTGCGGCTGTGCCTGTCCCGAAGTGACCTCTTCAATTATGACTTTTCATCATTATTTTCCTTTTTCTTCATGTTTGACGGTTGTCTTCAAGTATAAATACATGTTTTCTTTTCTTTGCTTCCACGAAACACTTTTCTAACTTTGTCTTTTGTAAAGAACTTTCTTCTTTGCCTTTGTAAACATGTCTTCTTCAAACCAACCTCAAAGAGTAATAGATCTTGAAAGTTTAACGCCATCTTCTGCTCCGACTAGGAGTCGGAGGGGTGGTAGACTTAGAAGTCTAGGATCCACTCCTTCGAGGGGCTCCTCTTCTTCTCAGATAGTTCCTCCTCCTTCCACTAGATCTCCAGTTTTTCCGATATTTAGGGTTTCTCGGTCTTTGTCTAGAGGTAGAGGCGAACGCCTTCATGAGCCTAGAGTCGATGAAATTGTCCCTGCTGAGTTCTAGGGATAGTCAATTTCTTGTAGATCAATCTTCTTCTCTTGATAGTGTTGAAAGATATCCAACCCTTATAATTGAGGGTCAGATTTCCCTTGTTCGTAGGGAGTGCTTTTGGAGGTCTGACTTACTTGTCTATATTTCGAGTAGTAATCAAAGAATAACGTCTTAGAAGGCGGGATATTCTTTTGTTTATACGTATCCTTTCACTTTAGGGTTTAGACCTCTCATTGACCCAGTTATAATTGAATTTTGCCATTTTTTCAATATCTACTTCGGACAAGTTGGCCCGCTTGTGTGGCGAGTTGTCGCATGTCTTAGGAGTTTGGCTTCTTTAGCCTCGGTTCCTTTTACCTTCAACCATCTTATTCACCTCTACTCTCCTACCTTATTTCGTGAAGGGGTTTTTACTCTGACTGCTAGAAGCAAAAGAGTG